>JASAMW010003528.1:0-15328 GCA_030247985.1 Epsilonema sp. ZAB3_2
TCATGTATGTACTGTACTGTACGTAGGTATGTATGTACATACTACGTACGTACAGTGTACACCCCGCGCCGCCACTCCAAACAGATGCGGCTCACAAAAGGCTTTATGTGTTTACTCACTGGATTTCTCAGGAGATTATTGTCGGGCGGAAAAAACTCGACGCGCACCGGCAGCTAACGTACTATGTACGCACACGTGGATGTGCTACTTCGTGCCGAAATCGACGGGGCACACGAACATTGCCGGGCATGCGATCAGAATGCAACAATAACAAGACTGGGCGTGAACCAAGCGCTACAGTAATCTTCAATTTCAGAACGAATACGTAATAGCAGGTGAACGAGGAGTATTATTGTTTATTTGGACGAGAAGTCGACACTCCACAGGAGGGTCGGCGACTTGAGAGAGGGTGAGAAAGAAGAAGAAAAGTCGGCCTCCCCTGTGTGCGGGTTTTGTTTCCTGGCTAGCTGCTTTTCCTTGATTCTTTATTCTTATCGACAACGACGGCTAATGGCCTGTAAGTCGGGCGGAAAGAAAGGGCAGCGTGAGCTGACTGAAGGAACAAGAAACAAGGAAGCCTCTTTGAGTGTGGGCGACGGTCCGTGGCAATACAGCACAAAGCGCAAACAACACAAAAGATTCCAAATGATTGGATTTTAAAAATGCATGAGCTCCGGCCACACTGGCAACAACACGCCATTAGCTGATCCCCAAGCCGCCGTTGTACGTACTTACAGCCGTCGCTGACAATAACACAAACATGTACGATACGTCAACAGGAGAGAGAGAAACGAGCTTTCTTGGTACTGAACCGCCCTCTGTACCCCCATGTGTACGTACGTACGATCAAACAAAGCTGGCCGCACACCTTGAACTCCATTAACAAGAGAACTCTTCGCGGTGGGTGGGGAATCGCGCAGTAGCGCATAAACAAGCTTCTCAGTCGCATGCTTCAAATACATACTACGTAGATGTTCCATGACAGCTTCGAGGTATGAAAGAAGAAGAAGAAAGCGGGAGTCCGTGTACGCCCTGATGATCCCGCAATCTCTCTCTCTCCCCCTTCCCGTTATTCGCGACCAACCGCACACAATAATCACCCTCACCCGGCCGAGGACAATGTACTTAACACGCAATGTCATGACGATGATAACACTTTCATCATCTCCGGTTACCGTAGGACGCCATCGAGTCATAGTAGCAATCAGCGTATGTACTACGACGACAGCAAAGCAACCGAGCCTATTGCCCGTTGGGACAATGCCCCACCGCAGGACCTCGTATGTACTTGTACGTAACAACAAACAGTGCATACAATACGGTACCTATAAAGTCTCCTTCCTGCGTTCACTAATCTCCCACTGCTGCAGATGATTTCTTCAGCCCGGCGATGATTGACGAAACGCCGGCTGAGGTGCTAGGTAAGAGGAAACTAGCTTCCTAATGCTTCTGTAATAAGCGAGGATAAAAGAAAGGAAGGAAATATCTATTGTACGGAGCCTTGCAAAACAATTCAAACTAATTGCTTATACACTGAACCAATACACACTGGCTCAGCAGCTGAGCTATGAAGCTTGAACAACGGAGCTTGAATAGAATAGGACCGGATTGAAACTCGGGCACAAAAGAGCAAGCAGCGCAAGCAGCATGAGAATGGAGTGTGCGAGAGGATGTGTAAGGCGAGAGGATGTCGTATCAGAATATAGCGTGAAACTAGCCGGACACTGAAGATAATACGAATCGATAGCGGCCGCATTATCAGCCGGGGAGGGTGGAAAGGACGGAGGAACAATAAAGCCAAAGCCCCGGAGCCCCGCCAAACAATAAGCCATTGTGCATAGAAAAGCTGCATAATAATGAAACGAGACGAGGCAGCCCCTTCGAATCATTAAAACGCACACTCACACACGCCAGCGGCGCCCACATCTCCGCTATTGTATGGTATGGTGCGTTACATACTACATGCCCGGTTGCGGATGATGAATCCCAGGCAACCTTCAGCAGCTCGATCTGCGGCGCTCAAGCCCTTTTCATCAAAGCAGTTGGAACGCCCTATGTACGTCTATCAGAGCCAAGTAGAAGAAGCAGAAGAGAGAACAGAACACTCTAATCAAGCAGCGGCAGACAATAGGCCTTTCGTCCTCGGCATAAGCTAGCGCCAGCGACAACAAAACAAAGAGCCGAGCGACAATAATGATGACCACGCGTATGTACGTAGGATCGATCACAGCCCATGCATACACCATCAGGGGACGGCTCTCGATCTTATGTAAGCATCAGCAGCGTTAAAGCAGCCGAAGGGCACCCCAGACCGCACCCTCATTTCATGGGCAGGATATGAGACAAAAGGACCTTGGATGGGGTGAAAGAAGCGAAGAACCTTCTTTCCTCTGGATATATGTATGGGTGCCGCGCTCCTGCTGGTTCCTTCGCGGTCTCATTTCCATGGATATGGGGTGAGAAGAGACAGAGAGGGGGGACAATCGGAGACGAATAGAACCTTCCTCCTTTGTATTCCGCCGTCAATCTCCATCTGAGAGAATGTGAGAGCAGCGACTGTGTACGAACGTACGTACAGTATGTATGTATGTGCATACGCTAAGAAAACAACAAAAGGCCATGGCGCGCACCAGCCAAGTTCCTGCAAGGAAATTGACTGAAAATGATACTCTTCGGCTCCGGTAGCCAGCGCGGAAACAATAGCCATAACTACCATATAGGAGCGAAATAGAAGAGTGCCAGAACTGGCGGTTAACTATCTATCGTCGTGGTGGGAAGAAGCCCAAGGGAACAAAAAAAAAAAAATAGTGAGATGATGGTGGATTCGAAACAAGAGAATGGGTGGGTGCAAAAAGAAAGAAGGAGAAAACGGCTCATTCCCTCGAGATCGAATGAATCCAAAATATGGACACCAAAGAATTGGCCAGAAAACAATAACAGCCCCGGATCAGGATGAATGGAATGAGAGAGAGCGAGATATAGCGTGAGCTGCAGGCAGCATCAGCGGAAAAAAGGCGAAAGGGGAAGAGCCAGCAGCCCAGACGAATATGACACCCGCATTGGCGCACTCTGAATAATGAAAAGGTGACGGAGACAAACAACGAAGAACAGACAACAACAGGGACTGGGAGGAGAAGAATGACCGCCGCTGGCCGACCTGTCACTCGCACGCAATCCGCCACTACTGCTAGACATGTGCCACTTCTCGTTGTCGAGTCCACAATGCACCATTCAGCTCGTTCTCCTCGAACAATCAGCTCATCTGCGTATGCTTCTTTCTCAGTTTTCGACACTTACGGAAGCAGCAGGTCGCCAGAAAGCAATTATTCCCATCTTGAATGAAAACAAGCATGAGAGACTAGTAGTACTGTACGCGTAGTACGTAGTCTAGCGCAAGTGCCGCCGGCTGTGGGGGTCATAGTACCATACTCAGCATACAATAATGTGAATCACAGTGCGCAGCTGGGTGTAAAATAGACGTCAATGCTCACTTAGCGGTATGTACGATACTTACCGACCGTACGTGCAATAATCTTCTTAACTTCGAGGCAGAGGTGACGTAATCCATGAGTACAACAACAATGATAGCGACAGGGCTACCCGACCCACCGCGGGGCGGGGTGCACAACAGCGTGAGACGGTAGTTAAAGCGGACGAAGAATTCAAATCCGGGTCGGTGGTGACGCAAGTTAACAAGGTTGAGCTTATGTATGAGTAACAGACGATAGGGCGCGACGTCTTCTGACCGATGGAACAATAGGCACAATGGACGCACGGAGGAACGAACGCATATCCCGCCCATTTTCGCTGTTTTGCTTCCGGCTAAGTAAACAACGACAAACAACAACAAATAGGAACCGGCATGCGAGCTTCTGTTGGGTCACAAAGAAATAGAATAGGTGGCATACACAATTCCGCTCAACTGCAATTATTCACAAAGATCCGCCACAGGGGTACGTATAGTAACACTTGGTCACACTTGGGTGACTTGACGGAAAGATATGGACATAGGGGCCCCAGCCTTTTGTATTAGTAGGCAGGTATACCCCAGCCGCACGAAAGTACGTACGTACACACATACCTGAATAAGACACCCATAAACAGAACACACAGTTATAGAGTACCATCAATCAACCGTATGTATGTATGTAGATGTACGCACAGAAAAATAAAGGACGGCAGAAGCAAGGTTACGCGCACAGCAGACAAGATGGACGACAAGAAGACAGAGCTGCTGCTGACCAGAGCAGATCGGCGATTGCCTACTTCCTTGACCGATCACCTCCAGGCATCTCATGAGCGCCAGCCGATATCTGCTGAATTGAGCGCGAAAAGAGAAAAGAACAAGCAGCTGCGCACTGTCGGTACTGTACACATGTAGAGGCACGCACGCAGAAGGATCCTGTTCCTGTACCGCTAGAGCAACTTCAATAAAGTGCGCAACACACGTTTGTGAGTACTCGCGCCGAAATCATTATGGTATATACGTGTTGAAGCATGGCGGACAAGTTCACCGTGAGCTGCAAATCACGACAGTGTGAATGTGAGAAGACAATACAACTTCAGACATGTCTCAACAAATGAGAAAGCACGAAATCGAAACTGAAAAGTTCTCAATTCATCGTGAATTCACAGCTTGAGTACTCACCACGTGTGTAAGCGCACCAGTGTCAGTCAGCTCACGTGTCCGAGGCGGTGAAAGACGGAAAGCGAGAAGGAGGCAACCACATAAAACGTGAACCGATCTTGACGACTTCTCCGGAATCTTATACGGCCGTCGTCTCCAGCAGATAGCGACGAGGAGAGAGAATTGCCTGCCGCCTCGTCGCGATTTATCGACTGTCAGACGATGAAAGAACAAAAGGGTCAAGCTCAGCATCGCCGACGACGCACAAGAATGCGACAAAACCGTACGTACTCTCCCTCGCTTCCTTTTTTCCACCTCATCAAACCGCATGCCGCACGCATGCATACAGAAGCCCGTCCGGTGGTACCTACAAGGAGCTCCTTGGTACGTAACGTACATCGGTGGAAGGGAGCTGGGAGAACCAGTTTTGGATGCGATAATAATACAGTACGGAGACAGAGACAGACCGACGGACGGACTCATGATTGTTCTACGTATGTACATACAATAGCACCAGAGACCTCCGCTCTCAACCTCATAACCCTCACCCCAACCCCAGGCATCCTCTTTCACTTTACGTATCTCGTCAATAATTGGTATTGTACGCCTCAGCAAACGATATTACGGTAGGAGGAGAAGTGCTGTATGGAGAAAAAGCGACGACGCGGAGACGATTGGTGACTCTCCCTCCTGTGTAGTACATAGACAAGGCTTGGGGCCGAATTGTTTTGCGCCGCTTTGGCTTAGCTCCGGCCGCCTATCAAGATCGGCTATCAGACGAGGGAAAAGGACAGATAACAATGAATTATTAGCAAAAACACCGAAAACACGATCATAGGGTCACTAATCAATCAGCATATTGTCAACTTGTGGTCGCAGACTGAGACGAAAAGAGAAAGAAATACAGGCAGCCTATGGCTCATGCGCATGCGACAACAGTATAGGAAAGTACCGTATATGCTGTATGAGCACGAGTACGGACGTATATCAAGGCTACACAATACGTGAGTTCGATCGGGCATACTCGGCATATCTCTTCCGCTGATAAGATCAGCAGGAGCACAGGAGAATCAAGAAAGGAGAGAAAAGAAGGGAAATAAAGGAACGCTTGCTGACTGAAGAGAAGTCGGTGGAGACAAACAACACACTTCACCTTTCTATCTCCAGCATGCATATGCACACTGCACAGGCACTGTAACCGTACCTACTTTCTGCTGCATGCCACAACAACTGAAACACTGTAAAGTACAAAGCAGACAATAAAGGTGCACAGTGACAACAGTAGGCACAAAAGGAGCGAATGGTACAAAGGAAACGGAAAAGGCGGGAGAGGAGAAGGAGAAAACACGTTTGTCGCTTGATGGACTCACCTCTGCCGTCGTCTGAGCACATGACACAAACCCAACTGTACTCTGTCTGTACTGCCAAACATGCAGCAGAAACCATACCATACCGGACTATGCAATGGAAGATGTGTGCGTGTGCAACGGCCGCGGGCTCAGACGAGTTGCTGCATCGCCATCAGCAGAGGAAAGTCGATTCGTATGCTACAACTGAAAAGCAGCGGTGGGTGATGGCAGAAAGAAACGAAGAATCTGGCCAAAACCAGCAAGCGCGCCCGCGAAAAAGACAAAAAACATATGCAAGGAAGAATAGTGAGTGCCAGAACTGAAAACAGTTTGCCAGAAACACAAATATGTACGACCCGCCCTATTACAACTCGCTCTTTGCCCGTACTTGCGTACGTAGGTAAGCTATACAATCTATACTACCATACTTACCATCATTGTTTTGCCTTTATCGGCGCTTGACGGCCAAAGAATGGGATTGTTCTGCGCTGAATGAGGAGTATCTGGACCGCCGCAGTTCAGAGTTCGGCTGTCAGCCAACAGGGCGACAATATTTCACGCCCAACGCGCAGGGCAGTACTGTAGTATAGGAGCTGCGGCAGATCCGTGGCGTTTTGTTACTCATTCGGTGCTAGTTTCTCTCAGGTCCAAAGTTCCACCGCCTGGGACAAAGAAAGAAACCACCGACAGCCCAAGGCACAGAAATATTATTGCCACCGGTTCTTTGTTCCTCGCTTGCTTTATGTCGCTTGAATATTACATATTTTGGAACCGACAATCTGAAAAGAAACAAACAAAGCACAATATATAACAACCGAGTACGCGGTACGAGGGGGGGGGGGGGGGGAAGAGAGGTGAACTACGGTAATGATAAGCCAGAGCGAACACATTTTGACGCTTATGCCTACACACCTAACGTACTTAGGTACTTGATACAGGCGAATCGTAACGAACGAGCAAGCATTATTGGCAACAGAGCTGTAAAGGATTTGGACCCTTGAATGAATGACCACATCTCAAATGCAATCATTACGTTTTTACAAACCCAGGGGCCTAAAAACACTGTACAAAGGCCGAGGACAGGAAAGAAGAGTCGTCGACGTCATGCTTATCTCTTGACGGAGCGTAGCAAAGAATACATGACGTGGTGACTGATGGAGTCAACAGAAAGAAGCTGCAGAAGAAAAGAAGTCGCGCGCAGGGCAGGCGAGGCGGATTTGCGGCGGGGTCGGACAATGCCGCCGAGTCGAACTGACCGGACCTTTAGCTTGCCTGGCCACACAAATGTACGTATTACATACCTGCACACATAAACACTTGGACAAACAGGAAGACATCCCATTCATACTACATACGGCACGTATGTACGTACTGTATGTATTCAGATAGTAAGCTATGTACACGTACAGTAGAAACGAAGGACGGAGACCCCGAGTAGTCATTGTGTCGATGATCCGGTCGCCCTGTGTAAACAGGGATGAGTGAAATTTTGCCGCTTTTTTCCGCCGCCGTGTACGAACATTCCCGTGGATACGTACGGAGAACAGGCGCGCAAGCGGCAAACAGCACGGCTGTGCTGTGGGAAGAAGCGCGACACAACAACGGTTAGAGATACCCTGCCTATGTATTGGGCAGCTTATGCTTTCAACCAGTAGGTGAGAGGTTGCGATTACTGTAAAACTCCAAAATTATGGAATACATGCCAAAATAAAAGACGCCTGAAATGAATGGAGAAAAAAGTTTATGGTCGTTTTAAAACGTCGTTCATACCTACGAGGGGTCCTATCCCAACAACATGAGTATCGAAAGGACAAGAATTTTGTGCTAATGACGTGGCAAGGGGACCGTCCCTTATTTTCAGAGTTTTACAGTAGTAGCGAAAAGCCTGGACGACATCGTCGCGTGGATCGCACAATATGCGTTGCATAATCGGCTTGCAGGAGTCGATGGTGGAAAGAAGGTGAGCGAGAGCGGGTGACAGTCGCGCCCACTAGTTTTTCCCAGCCGCGCAGCTGCGATAGTAGAGTGACCACAAAAGGTTCGCGGTCACTTCGTTGCGGTTTTTTTCGTTGCGGACATTTCGTTGCGGACCTTTCGTTGCCGCGGTCACTTCGTTGCGAGAACTTTCGTTGCGGTCACTTCGTTGCGGTTTTTTTCGTTGCGGACATTTCGTTGCGGCCGTTTTCTGGTCATTTGGTTGCGAGAACTTTCGTTGCTGGTCATTTCGTTGCGAGATTTACCTAAGCCTAAGCCTAAGCCTAAGCCTGCAACGAAATGAACGGCAACGAAAGTACTCGCAACGAAATGACCAGAGAATGGCCGCAACGAAATGTCCGCAACGAAAAAAACCGCAACGAAGTGACCGCAACGAAAGTTCTCACTACCAAGTGACCGCGGCAACGAAAGGTCCGCAACGAAATGTCCGCAACGAAGTGACCGGCAACCAAGTGACCGTATCCCCCACAAACACAGTCTGTCAGCAATGACGGTACATGTACGTAGGAAAGAATCTGCAGGACACAAAACACAAAGCAAACAGAAGGCCGCAGAAACAAGTATACTCTTCGTACATTCGCGCGTTGTACGTACAGCAGCGACGCCGTTACGTCAAACCCCCAGCGAACCATCAAACAGCGGCTACTACATGGCTTCTGCTTGCTACTCGATCGCCTTTTGTCTCAGAAGAAGGAAAGTAAGCAAAGACTCGAAAGGGGGCGCGCGAACGGCGGATGGTCCGCTAACGTTTACCAAGAATTCATAGACTTCAATAGAAGTGCTGCTGCTGCTGCTACTGCAACCAGCACCGTCCAGAATAATATACATACAATAACAAAAGCGGCAAACACTGGAAACGGAACCGAATATACAAATGCGGCAGCTGGATCAAGCACAATCTGTACAGCACGAATAGGAATACTGTAGGTAGGCCTACATCTGGCCAGCCGCTTGTTCTTGTTACGAACACCGTGCTGCACGTACGTATGCAGACTCGCAATATTCTACGAAATGCACGCAACACATACATCCTATCCAGTAGGAGTGCTTGTCATACACGGTATGCATGCATGCAAGCCGAACCAATGTTCTCTTTAGGAGTGCTACCATTAGCAAGAGCAAGCGCGAAGTGACTGTGCCTGTACTCTTATGATACAAGTACGTAACGGCAGAAAATAACTAGCGCAAACCACGCAGGCACAGGTACAAAAGCGGCACAGTCTCGCTAATGCACGGTTCGCGCACCCACCCACCCAATATATAGTAATAGCACGTACATAGCACTGCAACAAAATTTACGAAAGGCAACGCATTATGCCGCGTTCACCATACGTCCGTAAATCCGAACGTATCTAGAAGTACACAATTGACGACCATGTTATGTACTCCTAGATACGTACGGACGTTACGGAACGCGAACGATTCACGGATCTACGGTGAACGCGGCATTATCCGCATTTTTATGTTCGTACGTACTGTATATGCGGGAAAGAAGCAAAACAAGAGCGCCAATCAAACGAAACCCGGAGGAAGCAACAAGAATTAAGCCCAAGCCCACCCAAGCCTCTGGTCGTACATAACATACATACCCTACTGGTCAAAAGTACAGGTACGATTGCGTGCGTTTTATTGGACTTGCCAGTAACGCGCATGCAACCAGCGAGCAACTCGCGGGTACTTGAACGGCATCTTGAGAGCGGAGATCAAGTGGTCATAATAATCTGCCGCGCGTCTTTTCTCTCATAATCTGCTGTTTGTTCAAGTCAAGTCAGGGCAATGTTAGGACGGAAAGTTTTTATGCTTCAGATGAAGCACTAATCCGATTTATGGTGCACGCGCTCACTCGCGCGTAACTTTTATCCCCCTCTTAATTGATGCCGTTCAAGTACGCGCATGTACACGCGCGTACGCGCGGCAAAGTACCTGTACTTTTGACCTGTAGGGTACGTACGCTAACATGGCATTGCACTTTGGCTGGTTTGTTGGTTTGGTACCACGGCGCGTCAGGTCTCACTTCTGTTTCCCAAGCGTGCGGATGGGACATAGCTTAGCATTTCGCTTAGCAAATGGTAGCAGAACAATAAATCCAGGGTTGTTGGGGGCATCTGGTCGAGGATTGGCTCCAGCTGGTGGCCAGGCCGCGCCGCCCAAGGCACAAAGCCTCAAAAGAATAAGCCTGCACTGTAGTGCCCAGACAACAGCTTTTCTTTGCGAATGGCTACCACACACGCATGCACGGCCAAATTATGCCACGCAGGACGGGTAGGGTCAGCGCATGCAAAAGTTCATTCTGTAGGCTAGGCAGTAAAGGGTAAAGGCAAACGGTGTGGAGTTTACGTGGGGAGCAGGGGAAGAAGAGGAAGAGCTGCTGGGGGCAATCGACTTATCAGGGGGCAGGCGAGAAGAGGCAACTGGGGTGGACAAAGACCAGCAGCGGTCATCAGCACCCAAGTAAGTAGTAGCCGCTACTGTCCAGTTGCGCATACGTACAGTATGTACGTATACTGTATGTAGCTAGGTGCGCGCGCGCGTCGGACGCGCGAGCGACGAGTCAAAGGGGAGAACAGAGAAGACGCGCGAGGTGAGGCGGCGGCGCTTCAGTGCAAACAAGTTGTAAGCATCCTTTGGCCCGGCGGCCGGGATAAAGGGGTCAGTGTTTGCCGGCCACTGGTCTTTGTAAACAGAAGAGAATCATCCAGGAAGAAGATGGCACAACGCGCACTACTTCGTACGTACATACACAACGTAATGTATAGGTATGTGTTCTACGTCCACCTCGCCGGACGATGGCTATCCATTCTCCTTTGCTCGCCGCGCGCAAAAAGAGCCGAACGGCGCGCGAGCGGCTGGAAGGATGGAGTTGTTTAGTGGTTGTTGTTTATTCTGGAGATTTTTCTAAAACAACAAAAAAAGGCGACACTAGCCAGCAGACATTGAGTGACCAGCGGGGGAGCGGCAGAACCGGACCCGCGGGAGAGACAAAGCCAGCCCACTGGTCAGAAGATAAACACGGCCACTGCTTCCTCCTCCTCTTCTCCAAAGAGCCCCATGGCCACTCTCACACAGGCAGCTCAACTACGTTCACTTCTTCAGTGCACACAAAACATTACGCAATAACATAACACCCACCACTGGACAGGACAGCCTGTCCGTCCACTATTCACACCTTTCGAAAAGCACTCTCACTTTTCTTCCTGCCTCTCCTCGCCCTCCCTCCCTCCCTCCCTGTCGTCATCTTTAATTTTACTTTTTACTGCTTCGCCATTCTGACTGACGACGGCGTAAAGAAGCGATAGAGAAATGTCGATGGAAAGGATCATCAGCGCCTTTCTGTTTTCTTTGCTTACCGCAACTTCGTCATGAGAAAGTTTACGGCAGCGGTAGTTCCCTACCACCTTACTATCCATACAAACAGAACGGCAATAAAATAGACCCAATTTTGAGAGAAGTTGTCGATGTTTGTTCAAAAAGCATTTACGGTTTTGTTTTTTTTGTTTGAAAAGCCCCACCGGAGGTGTACGTACACCGACCGAGCGGTGAAAAATTGATGATGGGGCAGGGGCGGGTTACGGTAAGATGGAGCGGGGCGGAGGCTGACCGGAACCACTGCGCCAAACGAGCAGCAGCAGCGGAAAGAAACGATCCGCGTCTCATCCTCTCCTGCCGGTGTCATCGTCTCCGTCTGTTCACTCCCGGATTCCCTTGTGCAGGTTTTCACTGCCAGAGGAGTTACGGTGGGCCATAGAAAAAGTGAAGATGCCACCACCGATGAACAGGAAAAAGACACAATACACAACAGTCAATACGCTCTTCTGCAGCTCATCTGCGTATGGTACGTACTTCATTCTCTCTCTGTCTCTCCAGGGCCCAAAAATACGCGCATTTCAACTGCGCCATCGAAACAACAATCACACTCGGATGCGATCGGCGAGCGCGGGAGAGGAAACGAAACTGAAGACGACTGGCTCTAAAAACTGTCATTGGTCGTCGCGCGGTAGTCGCCTCGGGGTAATTTTTGCCGATTAGACAGCCGCAGCAACAACGTGCAAGAACAATAGACTGCGCTCAAGGTGAGCACCACGCCATCACATCAACGCATCACGCATCCCAGCAATAACGGCACACATGCACTGCTGCTGCATACCGAAAATGCCTGTCAAATCGGCGACGGGGTTGTAAAGGAATGAGGGAACCCCTGGACCGTGATGAGGCTGAGAATGGGGCGTAGAATTTTCAAGCAAAATGCGCGCACCAAAGCTTCAGTCGACGAATATGAAATATCTCTACAGCCTAACGGCACTTCATTTCATAGCATGCCAAGAATGTTATGAACCATGGGATTTTGCGCGTCTGAGCCAAAATACATACCCACCATAGGTACCTCAAAAAGAGAACAAGTCCTTCTCCATCTTATCAACTCGAATCATCAATCAAGCGCATCTACCACAAGAAATTGTCGTCGTTGTTTGCGTCTGTCGGCTAACGCGACAGGTTGAAAGAGAAAGTCGTCGGAAATTATTAGACTGTACCACAGCGAAAAAGACAAAGAAAAATGCGGAAAATCAAAAATACGACGACGAAGACGACCTCGCTTTCATGCATCGACTGTCGTACGTCATTGTAATTGAACATACCATTAGTGCGAGCAGATGACTGTACATACTTTTGTCATCGTGGGTAAAGTCAACCCGATTTGAACTGGTTGACGAGTCAAGGCGCTAAATGGCTGCGAACAGCGACAACGCCGCGTTTCGTCAAAAGGGAGCGATTTCGAAAAAGAGGGAATCATTCTTCTTCTTTTTGCGTTCGTATCCGATAAAACGTTTCAGGGAGAGCGGGTGGGATTGGAACAAAACATCGGACAGACCGGCACAATAAAATCACATTTCCGAGTGGCCCCCCGGTGGGACGATGTGTCTTCGAGAATTTTATGATAAATTTTCCCGCCCCAGCCAACAATAGCTGACTGCCAGCCGCTCGCACCACCCGGACCCGATCACAATGCTCCGTCCAAGCGTTTATTGGGCACAATAACACGCGCAAACACATGCACACAACACACAGCAGAGGCGGACGACAGCGCCCAAACAATCATCGGAAAAGAAAGATGAATGCCCCACCGCCCAGCTCGCAAAGGCAGGTTCTGCACATACGTAGTACGTAGGTACCTATTCGCGCGAAGGCTGTTTTGCCTTTCCGACGCAGCCATGCATCGACGACATCGTTTCAGTTGTCAGTCAACGACGACGATTGAGGGATGAAGCTACTCAGGTGGGCCGACTTTTTGTCGTCGCGCCTCACAACAAAAAGGAGCAGAACAACCGGCCGACCTGCAGAAGAGCGCTGCCATTTAGCACCACCACCTTTCCCTCCCCATCCCCATGCCCCTATCAGTGCGCATGGGAAACAGACAGCCCACACCTCGAATCTGGGTTGGGGAGTCACGTCCTCATATGTGGAATACAGAAACTGATCGACAAAAGTTATGAACCCGACCGGGCCGGATTCCGCACAAAAAGACCAACCAAACGACCCGACGAATACGATGCAGCTACAATAGACGGAAAAAGGGAGGCAAAATGAGGTTGGTTGTGGCTGCAACATCTACAGTAACCCCGCGCTAAGTTCACCACCCGCCCATCCCTCACTCACATCACAGTTCCTCCTCAAACTTGAATTTTATTTTTCCCTTCTTTTCTTCTTCAATTACTCACCCTTATGCTATATCCATACATACAGATCGTACAGCAAAGAGCAAAAGAGGGAAGAATTAGATGCAATTGCTCCAATTATCCGGCCTCAAACTGTACCTTTATTTCCGACCTGTCTCCGGTACTAAGGCAGGGGCAGCAGAACATTACAAAACCGAGGCGCAATATTCAGTCAAACGGAAAATGAGGATTTACACAATACAACGATCATCTTCTTTTCCGCCTTTTCTTGATTATGAAGTAGGTAAATAGGCACATAACGCGTTTGAAAAAGATCTAAACCTATGTACTTACCTATCCACTCCACATCTAGTGGAATATAATAATAATATTCAACAGATTGACTAGCCAGGCACAAGGGAACGCGTTTGGTAGAAACTGTAATCTGTTGGACAAAGCACGATGATGATGCGCATAGATTTTTCGCACTCTTTCCAAAAGCCAAACAAAAGCAGTGGGGTATGACTACCACCCTACCGAGCGGCGGCTATTGGACTGCGCTACTTGGATTCCGCTTTCAGCCAGTCCATTTCGTTCTGGTTTGCCGTCGCTGAAAAAACGAACAATAGCCAACACAAAGCTTACGCATCATACAACACTGCATTATTGTAGGGTACTATGGGTAAACACGGCCGCCTATTATGCTTCAGGGCTGCATATTTCAGCAACCAATGGACCGATTGAGATAGATTACAATCGATTCCTTGAACTCTCCCCTTTCAAATGGGCAATTTGGTTCGGTTCATCATTTGCTAAAACAGCAAGTTCAAATGAGCTCATGTGGCCGGGTTTAACCCACAGTACCCTAACCCTACTTACACGTACAGACAGACAGATCTCGTACCGTGCGTGCATCACGGCATCGGCATGACAATAGCGCTGCCAGCAGTCGACATTGTTTGCAGCGCGCGAACACCCCACCCCGGGTGGCCGGTAGCTGGCCGCTAACTAGCTATCAGCGATACATTGTAGAATAGGAATACAAATGAACAATCACAGCAGCAGAACTGTTCATTCTCGGGTTGTCACGTCTACGCAGACCAAACTGCACGTACTATTCCACGTGCGTGGTACCAACACATATGCACTACTTATAGATCACGATACCGTACAGCACGTCAAAACGCGAATGGATCTGTTCCATGAAACCCTGAGAAAAGTCGTACATCACGCTTCGGTATAGACACATTGAAAATAACCGGGCGCTGTCTATGCGCCGCGTGCAAAGTACGGCGCGCGCGTAGACAGTTGCGAAAGAAGCGGACTAGAATTTGGCGCGCATTTGGCAACTGTCTACGCGCGCGCCGCGGCGCATAGACAGCGCCCGTTTACTGTCAAGGTGTCTATAATACCGAAGTGTGATGTACGACTTTTCTCAGGGTTTGAGAGTTGCTAGCTCGCTCCGGCGCCACTGTAACTTTTTTTATCGCGTAGCTTGCATGTTGCGTTGCATCCAACAAAAGGTACGTAAAGATTCTCGCGTCTACATACCTACATAGTTATTGTATCAATCATTGTGAGTTCTACAGATGGCCGTCACTTGGTCAGTCGTTTCTTTTTTTTCTCAACCTTTCCTCCATCCAGTATAGATGGGCTACTATCGCCACGTAACGACTCAATCCCCCTCCTCTTATTCGATTGCCTTT
>JASAMW010003529.1:0-30159 GCA_030247985.1 Epsilonema sp. ZAB3_2
AAGCCCAACTTCTAGTTCAAGAAGGACAACACTAAATCCTACAGCAATAGTCTCAATTCCACAACAATATCAAAATTCCACCGCTTCAAACGGCTCTGGGAGCAGTGGTGTTATCATTGCAGGTGTGAAAGTAAATTCTATCTAACAAGCTAATTTTCAATTCATCAAATTTAGTTGGTGTCATTTCAGGAGTGGTTGGAGGCGTACTTGGTGTTGTTGTTGTTGTGTCTGCCATTCTTGGCATTGTTTACATCATTCAAAATGGCTTTCATGCTCCATCGTTTCTAAGGTAAACTGAACAGTCAAATACCAAAATGTGAGCATGTGACACCACTGCCTGTATATTTCAACAGCATTTTATTTACTGTGGTTATTTAGGACCAATAATAACCTGAACAGGGCTCTCGAAAGAAATCCCTAAACTCAAACCATCAGGAAACGTTTTGAACATCAAACAATGAATGAAGCCTCGCGGTTGCCACACCACACATGTCAAGGCAATAGGAAGCCAGCCCACTAGGGAAAGGTGGGTTGCTTTATGGCTGTGTGACACTATACGACATTAGACGGGACAACTTACTCGTAATGAGCAAATCTGTAGTTTATACTGAAACAGAGGAACCACAAGTACGGTCGGACTGTACTCGCGTCTGCTAAACCAGTCTCCCCGTGTGAGTACTTTTGCTCAGTACCGAGCATCTTCTCATCTGAACGGTACAGTAGCAGGGACCAACTCGCACCTTGCTCGGTACGAGAATGAGAAAGTAACAGCTCGAGTAAACTCGCGTCTGTATGTGACGAAAAGATGCTCGGGGCGAGAAAAGTACACTCGCGCAATCAGACTGCTTAGCAGGTGGGAGTTCTATCTAGTCGGTCCGTACTCATCGGTTCTTCTGCTTCAATACGAAAGATCAATATGCTCGGTACGAGTAACTGTCCCATCTGATGTTGTCTATTTACGTAGTTTACGGACAGGGAAGTCAAGTACTTACTTTGGCTGATAAGCAACTGCTAAACTTGATCCATGCAGTTTCAGGTTGCTGCCATTGTCGTGCACGGGCAGCCTCTGCAGCTTCGCCTTCTCATCCTGGACATCTCCAAACATGGACACAAGCATAGCTGATGCGATGACATGTCAGACAAATGACAACAGTGAATCTCAGATATGAAGCATCTTGTGATATATAACGGGTTCAAAGAAGCAGAGAATGAAACTTCCATCGACAGGTTTTATCCGTGATTTTTTGTGTCATCATCTGTACTGTTGTAGCCTACTGTACATTCTACTAATAAAATAACAGGTGATAACCTCCCCCGAACAATGTCCTTGCTTCTTCGATGTTACTTCATACGGGTTGTGTACTTTCACACACACCATACTCAGAAATTCAACTCACATTCCCAACAGCTTAGTACCAACTGTACATTGTATCAACATCACAACACACAAAATCAACCAAGTTCAAAGTCGATCACTGAAGCAAAATGCAAGCGCTCCATCATTCTTTGTCACCCGAACTGCGTTGTCTACTCTCTGTTCTGGAAGCTGCTACAGTGTCAGACGTCTGTGTTTCCATCACAATATCATCCACGACTTCCATCAATTCACTGCTTCGTTTCTCCACCATTCGTTTCTTCTTCAACTGATCACGTTCCGTCTCATATTCTTTTACCAGCTAGAATACCGTATTTTTGGGTGTATTCAGACATCGGCACGGTATCAAGGGTGGGGGTCTGTAGTTGGGGTTATATCGGGTCTAAAATCTGGGGTCAGCCACATACCCCCAGGAAAAAATTTTTTTTTTCAACATACCCCCAGAATTTCCAACATACCCCCAGAAAAAAATCGCTACATACCCTCAGATTTCCAACATACCCCCAGATGAAAATGACAGCATACCCCCAGATTGTCAACATACCCCCAAAGTTCAAAGTGCTGCAAATTTTTGCACCCATCAAAGAGGTGGGTGCAGAGTGGGGGTATCCGTTCAGATGCCCCAAAGCAAATTTACGTGCATGCTACCAATGAACCAAATACTGAATTTGATCACCTCAACTATAACAATGATGAAGAATACAGAATGAACAGAGAAGTGATAAGTCAGAAACTACTGCCACCATCTAATGTGTTTTACTAGCAGTGGCTGTAATATATCATGTGCAGGATAGATAAAGTAGACACAGTAGTATGTAGCAACAGTAAGCAGTTGCTTCATTGATTTTCCACTTGACATAAAATGTCTTTCTTCATTAAATTGCCATATTTATTTTTCTACTCAAAAAAACTGGTGGTATGTGTGGCTGTGGGGGGTATGCAAAATTGCTCCAAAAAAACTGGGGGTATGCGTGGGGGTATACAAAATTGGTCCAAAAAAACTGGGGTATGCGTGGGGGTATGCAGAATTGCTCAAAAATAAAGTGGGGGTATGCGTGGGGGTATGTTGATTTTATTTTTTGGGGGTGTGTTTGGGGTATTGTTGGAATTCTCAAAATCTGGGGGTCTGCGTGGGGTTATGTGAGGGGATGGGTGGGGGTATGCTGAACATACCCCCAGCTGACCCCAGGCCGACGTCTGCGTATTGTTGATACAAATCGAGAGGTCTGATGGGGGGTTATACACTGGGGGGGGGGATATACAATGGGGCCCTACACTGGGCAAAATTTATGTTTTTGAGAGGTGTGTAGAGGCATGTTTTTGAGGCCAAAAGTACGTGTTTAGGGCATAATCGCGGTCAAAACAGGGTTATTCTAGTACAAGACATGCTCAGCTCAGCTTATAGGCATAGTAGCTTGGTGTAGGAGTAGCTATAGTTAGCTTATGACCAGCTTACATAGGTAGGCTAGGTACCTTCCAGTACATGGGGGGTTATACACCAGGGGGATATACACTGGGCAAAATTTATGTTTTGCCAATGGGGGGTTATACACTGGGGGGATATACAAAGGGGGATATACACCCAAAAATACTGTAAACCATGAAATTTTCGAACGCACAAATATTTCGAACACAAGGGGGGGTCGTTTAGTTCGAACACTTTAATTTTCGAACACAGAGCTCAGCCAAGCTATATGAATGACGCACGCACTGCACGCTACACCAACAACAAATTTTTCCCTTCGCTAAAACTATGGTAGATCTGGTCCATCGCCTATTCATATGTCTTCTTTTTATCGTTTGGTGATATGGTGCTTGTTTATATGTACCGTACTACCATACCGTATGGTGCTGCATAATGTATACTGTATGTACTGAGGAAGTCTAATGGTACTTTAGAAATAAATTTCTTCAACATACAAAAAGTTCGAACCATGTAATTTTCGAACAAAAGTTTTTTGTTCGAATTGTTCGAAAATTACATGCGTTCGAAAATTTCATGGTTTACAGTACGGTAATAATCCACAGTCAGATTCAGTATGATAGCAAACATCATAGTCGGGTGGATATTTCTATTACTCGTTTCGCATTGTGGCATTACGCACAGTGCTTCCACGGTACAAACACCTACGCGATGAAATTCTTACAGTTTCTAGCTGATAAAGCACTCGATACTCCCGGAAGAAGTTCTTCACAGACTCCGCGGTTTTTGTTTGCAGCACTTCCGCTATAGCTTGAAAATCCTTGCCGTACTTCCGGAAGCCTAGAGAATAGAAGCAAATGACATTTACGCTACAAACTCAAAGTCATAGCCTATCAAGGGTGTTGCACTTTTCCTACTGTAATCATAAACAACACAACACCTCGACTTGGTAATCGGATCTCTTTTTTGGCGACGAATGGTGATGTGGGGCAAAGTCGGTCGGACATACATACATACATATATACATACATACATACATACATACATACATACATACATACATACATACATACATACATACATACATACATACATACATACATACATACATACATACGGACGTACGTACATTTATAGTCCGTCCAGCGAGAGTTGTCTCTGGGCTTTTGCTCGTGTGCTGCGCAAAATAGAAATTCATTCAAGGATTCTACTCCTCTATTCATGTGTTCCTATTCTGTGTACGTAAACTAACTGTGCATGCAGCACGGGCAAAGGCCTAAAGATAACTCACTGGATGGTAATATATAAAGTTGCGCCGTTTCGAAAAGGCTGCCATTTCTTTTCCCCTTGCAAAAATGACACCTGTTTTCACAACGTCGCAACTGATGCGGTCGTCCTTGGCTAACAACTACCCAATCAGCCACCCCTGAGTCTCTATCCCTATATTCTACTACTTGTTTCATCCTGTTCTTCAGTGTGTTGAAGAGCGCTTCTCTGGAAATGCACCTTAGGTACCTTTTTATGGTCCAGCAGCCATTTTCCAAACATATTGGGACTTCCGCATTACATTGCTGACCAGTTTACAATTTAACCCCTCCTGTATGCTGAGATAGGGCTGCTGGTAGGCCCAATTTTCCCCCCACTTGCCCGCCACTTTTTTCAAAAATTCTTAGCATCATTCTACTCCATTTTCTTCGCAGATTTCGGTTTGGGGCATGCCCCTTCGATATTTTGATGAATATGGCGTGATATAGTCCAAAACGCGGTAATTTTGGCTAATTTGATCATTTTCGTCAATTTTTATGGTGTTTTCATCAAAATATCGAAGGGGCATGCCCCAAACCGAAATCTGCGAAGAAAATGGAGTAGAATGATGCTAAGAATTTTTGAAAAAAGTGGCGGGCAAGTGTGGGGAAAATTGGGCCTACCAGCAGCCGTATCTCAGCATACAGGAGGGGTTAAATTGTAAACGGTCAGCAATGTAATGCGGAAGTCCCAATATGTTTGGAAAATGGCTGCTGGACCATAAAAAGGTACCTAAGGTGCATTTCCAGAGAAGCGCTCTTCAACACACTGAAGAACAGGATGAAACAAGTAGTACGTATTATATTCACTTACCCTGGGCGGCGATCATTTTGTCCCTTTCGCTCCAGTGATGCTGGATGCGCGGTCGGGCCAACTTCGGCGGTCGGAATTGGTCGATGCCGTGATCGCGTTCACCCGAGTGGATGCGATGCTGTCGTGCGAACTGCTCCATACATCGCGCGTTCTTTACAGCCTTCTGTGTTAGGCCGTATATGCGACAGTCCAGCGTCCTACAGACAGAGTAGTAAAAATAACGTAGGGAAACATGGGGTAAATACGACCACGCGGCGATACAGTCTATCTTGCAAGTTTGGTCCTTGACTTGGCTAAACAAGGAAGGTGACTCAATGGTGTCCCAACTCGCGCAACTGTACGTATTTCGCGTAAAACACCGTAAACATTTTCGTTCAAAAAACTTTTGCGCGAGTTTGGGACGCCAGTGTACCCCTCGCTGAAATAAAAACAATGTCCCCGGTCACCAATAATTACACGCATACTGCGTAATGTTCCGTATATAGCCCCCTCTCGTGTATAACCCCCCTCGTGTATAGCCCCCCCCCCCTCCCCAAATCGGCCACTAACGTCATTTGCCCTCGTGTATAGCCCCCTATTGCGAACCGCGAAAAGCAAGGAAAATCAAGTGTTTTTGCGCTGAAAACAGCGTTTTTGAGGTGTTTTGATGCATATGAGTTTATCTGCACCTCATTTGGAACAGTTCTGATCATTTTGCCAGTGACATCTCTTCGAGGTAAATTTGTCAGTAGCAAAAATATCACAATTTTTTAGTTGAAAGCTGCATTTTTGATGATTGGAGCTTGGAAACGTGCCAAATAACCACCATAAACGAGTTCAGGAGGTCAAAAAACCTTACTTTTGGTACAAATGAAAAATGCCCTCGTGTATAGCCCCCTCGTGTATAACCCCCTCTCGTGTATAGCCCCCCTAATCGGTGCTTACCATTTGTAGAGCCCCGGGGCTATCTACGGAACATTACAGTATCCAACCATAAAATAGAGGCAGGTGGGTAGGAGCGGCCCAAATTATCCCGCACTACCTCAAATATTCCTCTCCCTTCGTCGTCATCGCCGATCCCTCCTCCTTCCCTCCCTCGCCTCCTGTTTCGCCCGTTGTAACAGTAGTGGTGTTTGCTGCAGTACTGCCCGCCCCGTTAAACGCCGCCGCCTCCTCCTCTTCTTTCGTCAATTTGCGCGCAAATTCCAGGACCGCATCCGCTTTCAAATCGAAGCCCTTCGGACACTTCTGTCCCTTCTTCGGACCGTCGGAAGCATCGTCCGAATCTGGCAACTTCTTCCGCTTGCACGGACGCATTCCACCGCTTCGCCTGTAAGAAATATGCTTGAATAATACGTAGCAAAACACTTGCGTGAAGTGGTCAATAGTCAATACATGAACCATAGTCAACCAGGCGCGATTTAGGTGGCTTGGTTGGTGGGGTAGGCGTTTCAGTCCAAGAAGGGTAGTCATCATTACCGAAAGACAAAAATTCATGGACTAATTTACATTCAAAAGTTCATGTCTTTCTTTCAGAGGTCCATGCTTTTGATGGCAACTCCAGAACTCATTCAGCGTCTGGTAACGCGGATAATGAGTATTATCACAAGTTGCATGGACAGCACAGCAAGGCCAAGAAAAACACTGTACGCGGGATAGTGCGGGCGGGGTAATTCGGGCCACCCTGCTTCAACTCCATCTTTGATCTTTGTTTATCAGCTATAATAGGCAGCTAGCAACCTTCCAAAAAAAGCACACGGGGGAATCATCTCGATTCCGCTTTCACTAGTTTTGCTCCGCTCAAATCAGAAGATGGCCCGACTTGCCGAGTGGCCCAAATTACCCCGCACTACTGCAGTATATAGGGTAGGGCTATATCTCACTTGAAGTAAAGATTGCAGGCGTTGCACAGCACTCCGGCAGTCGTTTCATTCGGATGGGTGGTGTGCTGACGACAATTGCTACAGCGAATCTTCTCCTGCTTCTTCTTCGTCGCCTCATCTTCGTCAGTATCTGAGCCGCTAAAATTTTGCACCATATATCAAATGACAGACACAGATTACAAGGTGTCCCAAAAGTAGCCAGCAAAATAAAACAAAGTTAGCCTTAAAGGAATACTACTCATTATTGCCAAACCTTGAGGAAGACTCATCTCCTTTGCTGTCAATGTAGCTCGTATAGTTTCTCGTTTTCTTCCACGAGTAATAGTAATCAACCAAGCTTGCACGAGTTTTGTTTGGAAGCTAAAAGCGAACCTTTTCAAAACATTGTATCCATCCATAAACTAACAAACTGCAAATGCACGGTACCTATATACGTAGTACGTACTACTACTAACAATTGCTATGGTATTATAAATGCGTGACATCTACGCATATCTTTTGCATTGAGCAAGGAGAATTTACCAGCTGTCTGATGCGATTGAAATTTTTGCCGTGGAAAGAGAAGGCTTGTTCGAACAGAACCTTGTCCTCAGTTGACCACTGGTCTTTCTGTGGAAAAAAGTTCATCAGGTCAGCCAGAGCCCGTTGCAGATTGTAGTTGTGAAAGTGCAGCATGCCCAAAGACTGCAACAGAGCAAAATAATTGCCTACTCTTATCCTAAGATCAGCTTCCAATATACCTTTATTCACGGACGTACAAGCATTATCGGGCATACGACAAGAATAGTGCAGACTTGTTTTATTAGTATTTTACCAAATAGGCTATAGGTACCCTTTAGTGCATACTTAATAGTGCATTTATCAGGATGCTTACAAGTAGAGTTCAAATTCGCAGCAAGAGTATTCGCGCAAAACACTGCACTGATAGATACGTCAGAACAAGAGCCCATGGTCAGAAGTATTCTACACTATGCACTATTTCACGCAAAAATACTCTTCGCGCAAGTTTGAGACACTCGCAATCCCTTCCGCGCAATATGTATGCACATAACCTTGGCTTTTTGTGGCGCTTCAACAAAATTAATTATCTGCGACCGCGAAGAACAAAATTCTCAAATTCTCTCACTCCGAAAACCGATTATTCACGAGTTGAGATATTCAATGGGTAATCCCAAGGCGAACGCACCCGTGCCTTGCATACTTCGATAACTCAACTCGTGAATAAACGTGAGTGCGCATCACACCATGTACCTGCTCAGGCGTATATCCATACTGCACGCGCGAGATTTCCAGGTATTCCTCCAGATCCGAGTCCCCAATCTTCGAGTCGTTCATCTTGTCCACCGACCACATATGCACTGAGCGCTCTCTCACCCCGGCCGGGTCCAGTAGCTCCTCGGCGAACAAAGGCACGTCAGCTTGAAAGTGCTTGCCAACACGAATCGTCCTATCAGAGTACGGGTGCATTTGCATGGAGCCTGCAAACACTCAAACCTTGCTTGCATTACGAACGGTTGACTACTAAGGGCGAAAATGTTTTTTTTTCTTTTTCTAGCTGACAGACAAAAAAACATTAGCTATATTCTAGCCACTAAGAGTTCGCTAAAAGGCATTCAAGTCGTGTTGCGTAAAATGGATTCACAAATGCGGATTTCTGTCCGTGCTTCGCGTACTCCTATTTTGCAGAAGTACATGCAAACTACGCAGGACGACTGGATCCCCACAGCGACCTCTCTCTCTGGCCAGACAGACTATAAATCTACCTCACTTACCACGAGTAAGTCTCGGCTCTTCGGTGCTTTTCTGTTCAAAGATGCTAGGATTTGCTGTTTTCCTGGCCTGTTGATCGGTCGAAGGTGTAGCTGCTCTCTCATCCGTCCCGGAGACAGCAGCAGAAGCAGCATCTTCGGCCGCTGTAGCAGACTCCTCCGGTTTGTTCCCACCTCCGCTCTCCTCTGATGCATTGCTATTCTCGCCCTCTCCACCCGCCTTCTTCAAAGCAGATCTCGTCAGTCGAAGCTTTTTCGCTTCCGATTCCTCTGTCCCTTGATTGCTGTTGTCGTTCTCGGACATTTTCCATGCAGTTTCACACCAAATCTTCCTGTCTATGTCTTTGCCTCCTTTCCTTTGCTTTTTTGTCTGACAAAATACCATGGACTTCTAGAAGAAACGTATCTAGAAGTCCTTGTCGTAATATGCACGGACTTCTAGAGAGCTTAGGCGGACATAGGAGTCCACGAATTTATTTTTTTGTGCGAGCATCGGGGGTGAGATTCTGAACGAAACGGCTATCTTTCAACACGCGGGAGTTCAAACTGGGGATCTTCTGAGTGAGATATCTCAGCGCATGCTCCACAGAAAAAGATGCGGTTTTTTGGAGAAGAAAGGAAAACGATTTCTGCATCATACTCTTCACTGATAATTGATCTTGACAAATGTTCTTTATATGTTTCTTAGCTCAGGAACGAGCAAGCATGAAATGACGAAGGTCAAAAAGCTGTCCAGTGGATCATCCAACTTTCTACTTTGCACTATATTCTTCTTCTCAATATAACTGTTTGGATAGGTGATTTGTGATGTGTGAAATTGGTCTTGTTACATGCTGCTTTTCTTCATTCACACTGGATCATTGTACACAAACACACATCCAGTGGATCATGGTACACAAATTATGTCAGGTGGTGTTTGGCCAAGATCAATGGGTACCCCCCCCCCCCCCCCCGACCATCAGAATTGCATTAGAATTGGTCCAAAGGCTGGACCCCCACCATCAGCATCAGAGGTAGCCCACTGGACAGGCCAGTAGTCAGTACTTGCGTATGTATATGTATGTATGCACTGTATTGTATGAATGCATGTAGGTATGATACACATATAGTATGTATGGTACAGTACATACACCGCCCACATACAGTATGTATGGTACAGTACATACCCCACAGTCAGCATCAGAATATTGATCTGAGTGCTGACCCCCTCCCCACCATCAGACTGACATCAGAGGCTGGGCCATGGGGTTCCCCCTCCCCTACCACCTGAGGTAATTTTTGTATTTATTCGTATGATAACATACATAACAAAGCTCGTTCAAAGCCAGTTTTGCGCTGTTGTGTTCAGGAATGTAAAAGTTGTCCTATGTTCCACACGTTATGTATGTGCATAGACTCCCACCTGATGCTCAGTATCAAAATAGAGTGCTATGTCCGTGTAACCTCTAGAAGTCTGTGGCTTTTTCCTCTTTTTATTTTACCCAAATTTACAAAAGCCCTACCAAGCAAAAGACGGTGTATCAATGTATCATAATGGTACTGGTGGGGCCTTTTTACAAAAACCCAGATGCCCTACCGTATCCCAGCCCTGTCATTGGAAACGGTTTTGTAGCGAGTTTGGTCAGGTGCGAAAGTCGCAAATCAACAAAGTTTGGAAGAAAATTTTGCCCGTGGGTGGGTGACAATTTTTTTGTGATCCACCCTTGCAATAAATTCCACATAAGTCACGTTGTTGGTGTTTTGCCTTTAAAACCAGTCTCAGCATACCATCGAAAGGAGCATTCCTTTCTTTCTTTCTATTATTCACTCACATTGCCATTTGCTTTCATCCTGTTCACCTTCACCTTGTTGGACTCAATGCATACATTGTATATTTCAGTTTTACCAACCCTGGGTGCCGGTGAGTTCTACAAAATGCAGAGCTTTCTTTCGGTGCTGGTCCTGTGCCTGATAACCATCTCATGCAATGCAGTTCCATCGGAACATGAGCATATTCTACCGGGTGGCAGGATAGATGTTGACCACAGCTCCAGAGGTGCTCGTAAACTGATGAAGGAATTCGCATGGAAGGGCGCGAAGGAAGTGAACAAAATGTCCAACTCCATCGCCCATGTGGTTCCTATTCGAGTTGAAAAGATTGAGGAACAGGTGGTTGCTGGCATTCTATATCATCTTCAAGTGATCTATGGGGAGTCCAACTGCAAAAAGTTTGAGGTAAGAATAAACATGTGATTCCATTGATATTTTAGGCTGGTTCCCATGCCGGTCCCCCAGTGGTAAGGACACTGATGGACGCTGGAAGTAATACTTTTCGTTTTTGATGGGTGTTTTGTTTACTGTTTTACAGGTTGAAGAAGTTGACGAATCTTGCGAGCTGAACCATGATGGAATTTACCAGAAATGCTACATCACCGTGTGGCAGAAACCCTGGGAAAACTTTGAAGAAGTTACGAACAAAGGGTGCCAGGGTGTCACCAAGGAGGAGGCAACCAGAGCCAGGTTGGAAGGGTTCCAGTGATCAATGTGGAAGCAGTTTGACCAATCATTTTGTTTGCAGTTACGTAGCTTTATGACTGAAATTTCTAGGCGCCGTACAGAACTGTATTGAATGAGTAGTCATACATACTTACTGTAGTCCACTATTTCATTAGTAAAATACGGACCAGATGTTTTGGACTGGCAAAGTTGAAGCAGCAAAACAGTGGGTGATGGTGCTTAGATTCTTTTGGGATTTGGTTGGTTTTCGGTTTATCTTTCTTGGTTTAAATTTTCCCATGTTAAAGGTCCAGCAGGTTTGCGCTGACATTTTGAGATCGGATTTGTTTGTGGCTTAGAGAGGTGGTGGTTTTGCTTTGTGATGGTAACGCTAAACTTCCCGGATTCTTTTTAGGAAGCCGAAAGTTGGCCGTGTTCACCTGAAAAAGCTCAAGAAAACGCATCTTCCCAGAATGAGAACCAGTCTTTTGACCATCACTGACCAACTGGTCTACCCAGCGTTCCTGGAGTTCATGGACAAGTACAACAAATCCTATCCAGGTGGCAGTCGAGAAATGCACCGACGGTTGAGAACCTTCCGTCGCAACCTAGGCATTAGGGAGCATTTACATATTACGTAGACAGAGGCTGGCCAATTTTAGGGGGTACCACCCCCCCCCTCCCCCCTGACCGTGGACACCACGTGGATTTCAGCATTTTCCACGACCCACCCCCCCCCCCCCCCCCCCCCCCACCTGTCCACGTGGACATCTGGGTGTATATGAAGGTCGAATATTTATTTATGTACTGTCGTTTATTTACTGCTGAATGCTACAGATATTGATCCAACACTCAAACGCAAAAGCTAAACCATTTTACTGAGTACAGAAGCAATCGTTGTCCTATTACATGCCATGCCTGCACTGCAAAATATCGCCACTACCGTGGACGTTGCTCATGTGCACGGCGCGCCCTACCCCCCCCCCCCCCCCCCACCGGGGATCCACGTGTACATGAGGCTCGGTTGGGAGGGGGGGGACCCCCCCGCCCCCCCTCTGTCCACGTAAAATGTAAATGGTCCCTTATCAGCCAACTGCAACGACATGAAAAAGGTAGGCTAGCCAATAGTATATTAAGAGTTGAACTCTAACTCTAACTCAAATCAATTAAAGTTGGGAAAATTTCCCAACTTTTAATCCAACTTTAACTCAAATAATTAGAGTTGCGAGGTGCCCAACTTTAACTCTAAACTTTAATTCCAGAACTCATCAACTCTAATAGAAATTCAGGCAAAATCAGAGTTTATTTTAGCCAATCATGGGAATTTTTTAGCATTTGGTGAGCATTTTCTCCCTTATTTTAGCTCTATTTGCTGTCAGGTAGAGGAATTTTGGCGATTTACCAGGAATTCTCTCATGTACTCTATTGAATGTACATATCTACTGCTTATTTCAGTCATTTTTTACTTCAAAATTACTCCATTCTTCAACTCTAATTCATATTTTAGATTAAGAGTTGAACACTGCCAAAATCAACTCTAACTCAAATAATTAGAGTTGAGGGCCTCGCAACTTTAACTCTAAACTTTATTCCAGAAAATTGTCAACTTTTAATATACTACTAGCCAAGGCAGAACATGGGGATGGCATAATACTGTATTTGCCAAAGGCCATTGATATTACAGGGTGTCTCACGTAGACCTCCCTAACGATCCAGCCTTATAACTTCCGTAATACAGTAGATATCAAGCTGAATTTTGCCCTCAGAAACCCAAGAATATACCATACTTTGTGGCAAAATAGGTCAAGTAAGGATGAAATTACGAGCTTGCAAAGTTGTGACCAAGTTTTTCAACATTTTGAAATCATTGACCTCGACAGCTCCTTGAACTCTGTTATGGACGATAAAGCGCCTGTATATTTTTGAATCCTTTGTGTTCTGGACTGTGATGACGTTCAGCCATTGTTGTTCCACCATTGCCATGTTGGATGAGCTGCTTGAACATGATGAGCAGAAGATTCATATCTCAAAACCATGCTCAGTGCGGAAAATGATAAAAACAGGGTCCATAATTTCCAAGCCTGTAATTTCATTCCTATTTGAGATATCTGGCTCAAATTTTGCCACAAAGTATGGTATGTTCTTGGGTTTCTGGGGACAAAATTTCAGCTTCACATCTATTGTAATACGGAAGTTAAGACTGAATCGTTAGGGAGGTCTACGTGAAACACCTTGTAGTTCGGGATTATTCCGATTTATGGATACAGGTACGGCAACATATGGCGTCACTAAGTTTGCTGATATGAGTCCCAGAGAGTTCAAGCGCCTAGTTTTGACACCAAATTGGGTGGACGTGGGTTATCCAACAGAGCACGCGGAAATACCAGACGGCGAGGCGCCCATCGCTTGGGACTGGAGGCAGCACGGTGTGGTGACAAAAGTGAAAAATCAAGGTGAAAATCTTCATTGTCATCCTGGAAACAGTACATACATACTATAGTAGGACCTACTGTCGTCTAAAAAACATGCCCAACATCCAATGTGTCCGTGCCCAACATAATTTCTGTTTATCTTCGCAAGGCGTATTCATACTGTACGTTGCGGCTGTTCCTTGAGGCATGTGCGGCTCGTGTTGGGCGTTTTCCGTGACCGGAAATATCGAGGGCCAATGGGCTCTTCGCAAAGGCCACCTCATTTCCCTGTCTGAACAAGAGCTGGTCGACTGTGATCACCTGGACCAGGGTTGCAACGGTGGCCTACCAGCGAACGCTTATCGAGAAATCATGCGTTTGGGTGGCTTGGAAACAGAGAAGGAGTATCCCTATGAGGGCAAAGGGGAGCACTGCTCCTTCAAACGAGCGGATGCCGACGTATTCATTAACAGCTCCTTGAAGATATCCAAGGATGAGGAGGAGATGAAGCGATGGCTCTACAAGAATGGACCGATTTCCATTGGTGAGGGTGGTTTCTGTTTTGGGCGATTCTTGGATACTAGTGTCTTGTCTTGTACATGCTGGTCAAAAGCTACCTATTCTTCATTTTCATTGTTTTTTACCACAGGTATCAACGCCTTTCCAATGCAGTTCTACTGGGGCGGCGTGTCGCATCCCTGGCGCATCTTTTGCAACCCGGCCACTCTTGATCACGGGGTGCTCATCGTGGGTTACGGAGTGCACAAACGCAGATGGACGGGCAAGATGGAGCCGTACTGGATCATCAAGAACAGTTGGGGCGCCGACTGGGGAGAGCACGGCTACTACCGCATCTTCAGGGGTGGTGGTGTTTGCGGCCTGAATACCATGTGTACCAGCTCTGTGGTCGAGTGAACTTTTTAGGTATACCGTACTGTTCGTATACTTACTTTGCTCCAGTCTACTTTTTTATGGAAATGGATGAGCAGTAATGAGACGCAACTGTGATATTGTTTTCACCCGATTGCAATACTCTTCTACTCCTCTTGGCTATAATTGATCAGTCTTATGTACTGCAATACTGATGGTGCTATTTTATCCTGGCAAAACACGAGCTTCGCTGCTCCCGTTTGGAAAGTTAGCCGAAACATTGTAGGTACATTTACCATATTTTTACCGGTGTTAGCATAAAAATTGGAGGGATCGGTCTGATGGGGCTTATTTTACATATTCTAGGGACAGGTGTTATGCATTTGGGGCTGACTGACTGACTTTGACATACGGTACTGTACTGACTTTGACACCTAGACTTCTGATGTATTTTGCAAGGTCAGGGTGGAAAACTTGATGTTACGCGCAGCTGATCTGGGCCTGACCTGTAGCCTGCTTCAAAATTTGTCGTTTATGTACTTATGGGCTAATGTTCTTAGGTACTTATGTGTTAAATGTACTTATGTTCTTAGTAGTGTTGTATACTTTTTTCGAAAAAGTACTGAGTACTTGAGTACTTGAAGATTTTTTGATCAAGTATAAGTACTTTTACTTAAAAATGTTGAAATCTAAAAAAGTATGAGTACTTTTACTTAAAAATAAAATGTCGCACTTACTAAGTACTTGGAAAAAATTTTCAAGTACAGGGTGTTTCATAATATACTCTCCAGATGTTTGTCTTTCTATCTCTACAACGGTGTGTCATTTTCAAATGCGGTCTTTTGCAATAAGTAGCCAAGGGTTCAACGTTTACGCGTGCAAAATTTCAACTTTTTAGGCCAACAGGAAGCGGGTCAAACAGCTCAGAAAGGCTGACCCCAGAAATCGAGGATTTGCCTTATATTGTTCCGAAATAAAGAGCATATTCTACCATCCAAAAGCCAATATGTTTTCAAATCCTGTTCAATATCCCATGTAAAACGCGGAAGAACCAAATCTACTACGCCATTGTGAAGAAAATTGAAAGAAATCATCCGTGGAGTGCAAACTTCGGCCTTAGCCTGAGTTTATCCCCCATAGTGAAAAAAACGTAAATTTTTTGCTCCGAAAGTTTGAGCTTTCATAGCTTCCTCGGCAGAAGGACTACAGGGCTGAAATTTTGCCTGCATAACTGTAGAAGCCTTAGCTACCAAACGTAAAAGAGCGCACTGAAATCGAACGCTCGGATGAGAAATGAGAGGCACAAACATCCGGAGAGTTTATTATGAAACACCCTATACTTATACTTTTACTTATACTTTTACTTTATATTTTTGGTGATCGCGTAATGTTCACAGCGAATTTTTGTACCAATGTTCACATATAAATCTGCATTTTTTGTGTCATTTTTCTTTTTGTTGGCCACAAAGGTTGTTCTCAAAGGCACGGTTTACCTGTTTTGGTAAAAAGGCATCCACAAAGCTAGCCTACTTGAAGCAGCTCAAGTCTTGATGACCTACAACAAAAACTACATGAGAAATGCCTCTGTGCTTATACTTATCTGTCTATGTTTTCCATCTTAAACTGTAATAAAAATGAATGCAATGCCTTCAAAAACCCCATTATTGAATGCATGAGACAAAAAACGTCTCCTATTCCTGGACATTCCAAAAAAAGTTTATAGCCCACTTACTTATAGGCCTACTTATTTTTTGGTAGCAAGTTCTAAGTACTTAAAACCACTGATACTTACTTATACTTGGTTTTTCGGGAGCAAGTAATAAGTACTTAAAACCAATTCTATACTTACTTATACTTGCTTTTTCTGGGAGCAAGTACTAAGTACTTAAAACTTCTGAAAATGTTATACTTATACTTTTTTCTGAAAATTTTCTATACTTATACTTTACTTTTACTTACTTATTACTTAGTACACTCAAGTATACAACACTAGTTCTTAGCACTAAAACTACGTATCCTATATGCATACCGCACATGCTATACCGTATGCTACATATGCTAATTGCGTCACTCACATAGTCACAGTGGAACGCTTCGCAAACGCTATCCAACCACAAACACTTGTGAAACGCTTTTACTATTTTCGGCAAGATTTTCGATGACGGTCATCCTTGATTTATGACACGAGATGATGTACCACTTTGCCGCCTTGTTGGTCTTGGTCCTACCGGTTCGTGGTACATTAGCTGCCCCTGACCCATGTGGACAGAAGAAATATGAGGGAAACAGTGGAGTGATCCAGTCCCCTGGTTTCCCCAACAACTATCCCAACAACCTCTTCTGCAACTACTATCTCCAGGTACCAGAGGGACATCTGGTCAAGATGAATTTCAGCATCATTAGTTTCGCGGATTACAACGACTACATGGAGATATTTGATAACGAAAGAGCGGATGAAAATGATCACATTGCAACGTATGCGCTATGAATGAAGAACAACCGTACATCACCTACATAAAAAGTATACATACGTACATATGTACACACTACACTACAGTACAGGATGACTCGATTACAGCGCAAAACAGCAGGCTTACTCGATTACAGCAACAGGCTTGCTACTTGCTGACAGTTACATAGGTATTGGTATTCTTAGGTTTACTGGTGGTTTCATGCAGCAACGAACTTATCAAAATGTCGTGCTGTATGGTGGCAGCAACACCGCGCTGACCATTCAATTGTTCACGGATGTCTCAAACACAGCTAAAGGCTTTCAGATGCGCTATCAAATTGTGAATTATGACAGCACACATAGCTACCGTAAGCTGCCTTTTATTTTGCCTTGAAAAATCGACATCGAAATTCACACATAATTATTTTTGTCGCTTGTTGTTGTAGCTATTCCTGGATGCACAAACATTTACACGCTTGAAAGAGGCCGGTTTTATTCGCCAAATCGGCTAGCCTTAGGCTCGACCACTGTGTCAGCTTATCGATATCCCAATAACATCCAAAAGGGTCATTGCAATCAGCGCATCATCGTCTCACCAGGTTACAGGGTGACCAGCTATTACCGCGGAGATCTGGGCAGAGGAGATACAGTGTCGGTCTACGGAGGAGAAGGGAAGAAGCTGGCAACGTAAAAAGAAACGAGCAAGCAAAGATTCTCCGCACGAAAAACTCCTGGTGCTGGTTGGTTTATGCTTCAACTGCTACGTTTGCTTTTCTAGCTTTCAACGTAGAAGCTTCCATCGCGTTCGAAGCACGAGCAATCAGAAAATTCAGTTGGTGACAGACGCCCGATACAACGGAATATTTGACGGAAATTACGTGATCGATTCGCCGTCAAACAACAGTAATAAAATAAGAATAAACTTATAGGATACTATGGGACAAACCCGGACATGGAAAATCCGGCCACCTAAGCTTCAGAGATCTCAACAAACAATGGACCGATTGAGACACGTAAGATATCAATCGATTCCTTGACCTCTCCTCTTTCAAATGAGCTCCTTGGTTCATCAATGCTGAAACAGCAAATATAAAAGAAGCTTAGATGGACGGGTTTCCAGTTCCAGTTCCAGTAGATGGGGTGCAGGGCTTCAGTCATGATCCACCCCGCTCTGCTCAGGCCGAATTGAATGTCTACCCATTGCAGAACCCCTGAGAACCAGTCTTGCTCAGTACCTCCCCAGACTCTTGATGAGTCTGAGGAGATCCTGCCCACTCAGGCCCCGGATGTCCTCAGCTGTGAGGCTGTCCACACCCATGGCCTGGATCCTTTGGTAGCTCAGAGCTACACACTCCCCCAAATGGTGGAGTGCCGTTTCATCCTCCTCCTTGCATAGGGGGCACACTGGATCAGGTGCCACACCTATGGTGAAGAGGTGTCTTCTCACAGAGCAGTGGCCTGTCAACAGTCCCACTACTGTGCGAAGTCTTGCCCTTGGAAGCTGCAGGAGACACCGGGCTCGCTTGAGGTCAATCCCCCCAAGCAACTCCTTAGCCTGCCTGCATCCAGGGGCCCCCTGCCAGTGGTCAGTGTGCTGCTGTCTCAGCCAGACACTAAGTGCCTGTTTGACCACAGACAGTGCAACACCAACCCCTCCCTCCTTCTCTACCTCCTCCAAGTCAGAGCAGGCAGCCTCCTTTGCAAGGGCATCTGCTGCCTCATTGCCCTCCAGACCCACATGGGCTGGTACCCATGTGAGCTGAACTTCATTGCCCTCTGCAAGCCTCTGCAGAGCCTGGAAGCATCTAACCACAAGGGTAGAGCTCACCTTAGGCTGTGCTAAGGCCTGCAGGGCAGCCTGACTATCTGAGCAGATTCTGACTGATCTGCCCCCAACCCCAAGCTCCTCCAGCCTTTCAACACAGGCCAGAATAGCCCACACCTCTGCCTGTGGCACAGTAACATGAGACCTGAGAGGGATACTAAGACCCTCCCCCAGATCCCCCAAGTGCACCCCTGCTCCCGAGGACCCATCTACACGGGATCCATCTGTGTAGACATACAGAGACCCTGTGGATGGGAGTGCCCCACTCAGCCATTCCTCCCGTGGAGGAAAGCACACCTTGAACTGCCGTCCAAAGGTAAACACAGGCAGGCACCGGTCACTTGGGAGTTTCATGATAGAGAACTCCCCCATCATGTCACCCTTCAAGCAACAGTGCCCCACCTCTGTGCCCCCTCTGCCCCATGCCCCCACCTTTACCAGCCGGTAGCATGCGGCCCTTGCCTCCCTTAGGAGAAAAAGATGCAATGGAGGTAAGGCAAGAGCCACCTCCAATGCTGCTGTGGGTGCAGTTCTCATGACCCCAGTGGCAGCCACACAAGCAAGGCGTTGGAGTTTCCTCAGCCTCTCCTGCGCAGTCACCAACTTGAGTCGTGGCCACCACACCACCACAGCATAACTGACCCGAGGCCGAATTACAGCCTGGAAAAGCCACATCAAGACCTTAGGAGAAAGACCCCAGGTCTTGCCCACTGCCCTCCGGCACTGCCAGAAAGCTGCCAGTGCCTTCTGGTAGCAATATTTCAAGTGGGAGTGCCAGTGAAGCTTAGAATCCAGGATTACTCCCAGAAACTTCACCTCACTGGCCAGCCTTAGCTCCTGGCCCATGAGCCTTGGAGCTTCAAAGCCCTCCCTCTTGACCTTCTGAGTAAAGAGGACCATTTCTGTCTTCAAAGGGTTGACAGATAGACCCGCTTCCTCACACCACCTTTCCACAACTCTAAGACCAGCCTGCACTCTTCTACACACTGTGGAGAGACACAAGCCAGTCACTAAAATTGCCACATCATCTGCATACCCCTGGGTATAAATACCCTGGGAGTTCAGACGCCCCAACAGTGAGTCAGCCACAAGGTTCCACAGGAGAGGAGATAAGACCCCTCCCTGTGGAAAGCCCCTTCTGACCTGAACTGCCTTGTAACAGCCACCCATGGAGGCCTGCACTAGCTGTGAGTGCAGAAACCTCCTGATCCATTGCTGGACCATGAAGGGGACTGACCTATCCTCAAGGGATCCCATTATGGACCTGAAGGGGGCATTATTAAAAGCCCCCTCAATGTCCAAAAAGACCCCCAGACTGTACTCCTTCTTACTGAAGCCTTTCTCTATCCTCTGCACCAAACAGTGCAGGGCCGACTCAGTGGACCTGCCTGCCCTATAGGCATGCTGCTGGGCCTGAAGGGGGAACCTCTGCAGAGGTCCCTCCCTCAGGTACCTGTCCACCACCCTCTCCATCGTTTTCAAGAGAAACGATGTCAGACTAATTGGTCTGAATGCCTTCGCCTGGTCATAGCTAGGCCGTCCAGGCTTGGGGATAAAGACCACCTTTGCCATGCGCCAGGACAATGGCACATACCCCAGTGCAAGGCAAGCCTGAATCACCCTGCAGAGGATAGGAGCAATTTGCTCCAGGCCCTTCTGCAGAAGTGCTGGAAAAATGCCATCCAATCCTGCTGCCTTATATGGTGCAAAACGCTGAATGGCCCACCTCACCCTGTCCTCCTGCCCAACCTGCTCAGCCAACCTCCATTCCTCCTCGGCAGGGGGTGGAGAGGCCTCCCAGGGGACTGGACGGACAGACACCTCCTGGCACCCTGGGAAGTGCACACTAAGAAGATGAGACAATGCCTCACCCTCACTGCTTGCAAACTCCCCAGAAGCCAGCCTAATGAGGCCAACTTGACAGCTGGTCTCCCTGCTCAAAACCCGTTGCAAGCGAGCTGCAACTGGAGTGGACTCCACCCCAGAGCAAAACTCCCTCCACGAGTCCCTCTTTGCTGATCTGATCAGCCTTTTGTACTCATTGCGAGTTGCCCTGAACCTGGCCCAGTCCTCACCAGATTGAGATGTCAGTGCCTGTCGCTGACATTTCCTGACATCTCTACGCAAGCGGGAAAGCTCAGCTGACCACCATGGCACCTTTTTGCCTCCCCGCCTGCGTCTGAGAGGACAGGCCTGTTCATAGGCCCCCAGTATGGAGAGGTAGAGGGTATCTAGGGTATCCTCCACCTCTTCCACCGTCTCCAGTGGATCAAAGGCTCCCTCTCCAAGCTCAGCACTGAGAGAACGTGTGTAGCCCTCCCAGTCTGTGGCCCGTGGATTTCTCCACAAGGAGAAAGGCTCCTCATCCACTGCCAAATTGAACTGAATGTACCGGTGATCCGACATAGAGACCTCCGGTGACACCCGCCAACCCCTTACCTCATCCAGAAGACTGAGTGAGGCAAGTGTTATGTCTATGACCTCCTGGCGATGAGGCACCACAAAGGTGGGCTCATTGCCTCGGTTGATCACAAACAAGTCTGTCCCCATCAAATACTCCGCTAGGGCTTCCCCCCTTGCATTGCAATTGGAGCTGCCCCAGGAAGTATGATGGCCATTTGCATCACAACCCAGGATCAGTGCTAGACCCTGGGCCCTACAGTGATCCACCAACTGCACCATTTCATCTGATGGAGGTGGCATCACTGAATCAAAGGGAAGATAGGTGGAAGCCACCACTGCCTTCCTCCTTCTTCCCCCTGCCTTAAACTCAACTGAGACTGCAACCTGGTCCCGAGAACAGAACCTAGGCAACTGTACTGCGGTGAGCATCCGGGACACCCACACTGCAGCCCGACATGGACGCTGATCCTCACAGTGACCAGAGAAAAGTTGGCCTCCTGTGCCTGAAAGTCCTCGGATATGATTCCGAAAGACCCATGGCTCCTGTATAAGAGCCATGCTTACCTGCTGCTTAGCCAGGGTGCGACAAAGCAGTGATGTCGCTCCTTTGCTATGCTGCAGGTTGATCTGAGTAATGCTTAGCTGAGCAGACACCATAATTATGTAAGTCTGCAATGCAACCACACTACTCCCCCAGAGGAGGAAGAGGAAGACCCTACACTAGGAGTAGGACCTTCCTCCCCCATCCACCCACTGCTACCTGAGGACTCTTTGCTGGGACCCTCCTCAGAGGTGGATCCGGCAGCAGAACCCCCATCCTCCCTTCTCTGCTTCTTACCAAGCACCACGACCAGCCGGGAAAGCTTACCACTCCCCCAGCCCCTGCAGGTACTGTAGCAGTAACCACCAGAGATGACGCCAGTACCAACCACGCCTCCTCCAGTCTTCCAGGTGATTTTAGAACCCCTGCGCCTGGGACTTGGGGCCGGTCTCCATGATCCAGACATCGCCACAGAAGAAGATTGCTGCGTCTTCAGCCGGCCGACGAAACGCCGTCCGTTGCCCACCCCCACGACGTGGACGCCCGCAGCTGGGGGGCATGGACGGGTTTACCCCACTACCGTAATGTAACAGGAAGAAACAGGGTCAAATAACTCATAGTCGTATTGCGGTATGCCTGCTTGCAGCCTACTTTGGCAAATGCGCACCGCCCGTTCAGATGTTGTTGCCGCCAGCAGGGGTGCCACCGAACTACGCCGTCGTCAGTTACTATTCGCCCGGTTACCCGATCCAGAATTACCCCGACAACACCCGGTGTCAATGGCTGTTCGTCGGCCCCCCGGCCTCCAGATATGCACTGACGGCCACCTTTCCCTTCTTTGATACCGAAACAGGCTACGATTTGGTCAAAGTTTTCAGCGGAAATGGGACGAATGGACCGCTGCTTGCAACGTACGTTAGCTGACTGACACTGCAAATACTCGCTCATAACCCTTCTCGTTACAGTAATTTCGAGATGCCGATGTACGTGCCCACAGGATGTGGGTCGCGTAACGTGTTGCTGCAAACTCAGTCAACCAAACAAATATTGTCGTATTCGTACAGTAAATCCTGGCTTCTTTTCTTCAGGTGCAGCGGTACCTCGTGTGGTCCAGTGCAGGCCACCAATAGCAACATGCTCACTGTCCTGTTCACATCTGATCAAGGTGTGAACAAGCGCGGCTTCAACCTCGTCGTTCAGCCGATGCTCAAACCCGGTCAAAGAACCACGACTCAAATGATGAGAACGACAACACAACGGATGACGACTACACAAATCCCTCCTGGATAAAAACAAGCTTCCAAAGAGACAATACTGAAAAGAACGTACATGTACTGGCCCAGAAGTACGTTCGTACTAGTGCGCTACACACGAGGTGAGTAAACTCACGGGGAATTCCCCGTAAGTATGCGATGAAGCATTGGGAGTCCGGTGAATTCACCGTGAGTTTGAAACTCACCGTCGTGTGAACACGAGAAAAAAGTTGCGCTTGGGAGCAAGTGAGAATGCTCTACACAAAAAATGAAACTCGAAGTTCAAAATTCTCCGTGAATTCACCGTGAGTTTTTCTCACCACGTGTGTAGCCCACACTACTGACTGCAGTGACATTCAGTACGTTAGACCTACCTATGCTTTATCGTCCGCTTTTAGCATTTGTCATTTTACTATGCATGCATCCATATTATAAAAACTTCTAACATCGTCGCTGATCCATTCTCTTCGTGCATAGGTAATAAATAACAATAACAAAAGCATATGGCATGCATGTGTACGTACAGTGTGTCTACATGCTAATGGTATGTGCACTAGCTACGTACCTAGCAAGAAAAACTACAAGTTCTAACTAGCCAAATGATCATTCATCAATCTATCAGGCTCCTTGTTGTACCTTCTTTTCAACAAAATACTTGGGCGTGTCCATGTGAAAATGATGCTTCCACGCAGGATAATGTCCGCTGAAGAATTCCCCAAACGCCCGGGAGAATTGCAGTTGAGACGGGACCTCCTTTCGTACCCGTTCCACTTCGTCCCCTCTGACTAATTCCGTTCGCTTCTCCTTCTGCTGATACTCCTTCGCTGCGAGGTCAAAGGTGGCCGCCTGAACTTCCGTATCCGTTAACCCTCCGTGACTCACGCGAGCGTAGGCCAGCCGACTCAGACCCCGGTAGAATATGTACTCGCAGAATCGCTCCTTGTCCGTAGAATCGATGTCCCACAGGCGACCTTGAGTCGCGAAATGACTAAAAAAACAAAAAAAGTCGTTCAATGGCGCCAAGTTCTGAAAATCAAAATGCGTAAAAAAGCCAGGTTCAGATAACTGACGTAAAAAACGCTCGCCATGCCGCTTTCTTGCGGTGTGGTTGCTGGGCATACGTCAGACGTGAGTCGTACATACAGTACAGTCACATGAACGGCATAAAGGGACGTCACTCACTTGTAATCTCTGCTTCCTGGTTTGGAAGTGACGTAGCCCAGAAATATGACCGGTATCCGTTGCGATTCGAACTCACGCGCCAACTTTGACAACTCCTGCGTCTGCAGCTTGCGATCGAGGTCGTCTCGATCGTTGCCCATGTGCACCACAATCACGCCCAACCGCCTCGAGTCGGGCAACGTCAGAGTGGCGCTTATCGCCGGTGCCAATTCACCTGAAAAATTCAAGAAAAGAAATAAATATGACCGAAAAAACCAATTGAGGACCACTTTTGGTACTTGAGTTTCGTGTAGCGAAATTGACAGGATCGAGCTTCTGACGTTTCAGCCCAAGCCCATCAAAATTAGTTGAGAAGTTTCGAGGCCCTCTTATAGGCTATTCGCTACTTGCGCTACGAGTTGTGGGTGATCGCGAAGTGACCCGTCTGTTTTTCAGTGCGTTTTTTGAGCGGTAACCCCACCTGCACCAATCAAAAACGCACTGAAAAGCACGAAAAAAGAAAGGGGGTAGTTAGCTCGGGACCGCCCATAAGTCCAAGCGCAAGTAGCGAATAAAAGCCCCTATTATAAATACATAACATACCAATCAGTTATACCAGTCATACCTTCTGGTGATGGCAACAGATGATGCCTGGAGTTATTGATCGGATAGTGCGACAACAGCATGCAGCCCCACGTGTGATCTTTGGTGGAGGGGCCGAAATCCGCATACATCTGCAGGCGCTCTGCGAACCAAGTGGTCAGATCTTTGCTTCCCATGAACGCCTTGCTACTGTCCGTTTCACATAGACCGATAACGTCTGCGCGTAGCTCTGCCATGAGGCGAGCGCTACGCTCCAAACTTGGCCAACCTACAACACATGTGCTAACGCAGGTTATCACAACGTAGGAAAGGAAAAATTATGATGAAGGTACCGGTGTGCGTACCTTATTCACAATAACATTATAGGATGTTTCAGGGTAATTTGGGCCAGGGACAATTCGGGGTTCGCAGCACTCCACGCTTGCCATTTCTTTGGCTACATTCACAAGTTGAGCTGTAATTTAAAATTGAGCATAACGTAAGGTTGCCTTTCTCTTCAGATTGCCCCAAACCTTTCTATATTACGGCCAGCCGAAACATCACAGAAATGTTACGAGTTCACCCAGGAATGACGATCTGAAAAGAAAAAGGGACGACCCAGCGGCAACGCTCAATGACAACTCAACTTGTGGATAGTAGCGACGAAAAGGCACACAATACGATAGCAAAACTTCCCCTGGTAAAATACGAAACCAATTTGCCTTTCCAAGCAGAAACTATTGGCCCGAATCATCCTGCACACTATCACGTGTCCAGCCTCCCTACTGTTACCTTGATTGTCATATCCAAAATGGTAGGTCCATGCCATAGCCGTCAGATGGCTAGTAGTTTTCTCCGTTCCTATCCCTGGCTTATAATTCGCGTAGCGCCGACCCATACCCCCACAGGCCAACAGAAGCAACAGCAGTAAACGCCATCTCAGGCTGTCCCAAGCCCATCCGTCCTCACTATGGGAAACCCCCTTCTCTTCGTCCAGGAAAGCTAGATGTTCTGAGGTGTCATGCAGATATTGCGAGTTTCTATGGAACCAAAGAGCGAGGTAGATGCTTGTCATGATGAAGCCGATACTGAGGCCTGAAGCACACACCCGTCAGACGCACGTCTTACAATTATAGTGTAAGGTCTTATGGCCCATTCACATCGGGGCTCGGGCTCGACACAGGTAAAAGATATGGACAGTCATGGATGCGCCGGACGTACGTCGGGCGCACTTCCTTCCAATGTGAATACGCCATCAATCTTGCCCGCCATGTACAAACTACGCATACGCTATCCGTAAATGTCTGTTTGACGCAAGCAAACTATCAATGCGAAACGCATGCGCACAAATCCAGTGACCTTCCACTGCTGCAATGAATACGCGTATAATCATCACGTACTGTACCTGTAAACTCCCTCGTATACGTTCCTCCAGGTACAAAGTTGTAGGCCACCGTCCAGACGCTGTAGAAAATGTTCAGCAAATAGCTCAGCATGGCGAAGAAAAGAACTCGGCCCAAATTCTTCTCGCATCTGGCCAACAAACTCAGAAACCCGGGCCACCACGCCATGCATACCATAGCTAACACCAGGCCCGCTGCAAAACCATTCCAAGCCGGTAGTTTGTAAAGTGCGCAAAATGCGCCCGTAGCCACCGCAGTCAATATCGTCGAATAGCGCAAAAGAGCGCGACATCTGGACGCGTACAGTCCCAGAGTGAGGGCGATGAACACGCTGATCCCCCAGGGCAAAGGACTGGGTCCAGAGTCCGGATATCCCCTCACGCTCCACCTGCATACCACTGACACCTCTCCGAAGACGAAATGTAACAGGTAGAGCAAACTGCCCAGTCCAACTCCAAACGGCAGGCTGTAAATTACTCCAGACGCTCTCTGCGATTCTTTATTAGCACTACCCTTCATTGGACGTCTGCTCTGCTTGGACGGAGTATAATAGTTTCCCTCACTGGACGAAGTACTATCGTGACTGCTGCCAGAAGAATAGGAATAGAATAAGGGCGAAATGAGAGCGTTGCCTAGGGCCAGAGCAGCCACAGCACCGTTGGACAGAGGATCATTCCAGGATGGGTCCATAGTCACGTACCAAATACGGGCTACCAGCAGAGAGAGCAGACCCAATGTGTAGGACCAGAGTTGGTGCTTTCGCTCCAACAGAGAGCCGGTGGCAAGATCTACACAGTACAAACAATGCGCAAAATAGTATAGTAGGGGTCACAGGGAGTATGTATTCGGACGGACTGGGAAATTCCGGCCACCTATAACCAGGCCAGCGTTATTCGTTCATTCATTCGCGACCAAAGCAGTTGCTTGAGTTGCCGCATATCGTCATACCGAACGCGGTACGTTACACTACATATTACGCTTATGCACAGTAGTGAGTACAGTACAGTAGAACATACCAAGGGCAAACTTGAGCAAAGCGGCGGCAGAACCGAAAACAAGTAGACAGAGTCGCTGCAAAGTGGTGGGCGCTTGAAAGGACGCTATGCCAACCACGCTGCACAACTGCAGGAGAAAGCTGCCGAAGCGTGACGTCAGCAGCCATCGGGCGAACTTCAACTCCAACAACAGAGGAGGTAAGAGTATGCAGAGGACGAATGCTTCGTAACCTGCAACAAGCAAAGCAAACCACGCATACCCGCTGACATCTGTGCCTATATTACGCAACACAAACTGTCACAACAGCGGGAACACCACGCAATATAGGCACTGCGTATCCAACCACATGATACTACATACTCCATCCAGCGAGTCCAAGTAAGCCTTTGCCCGTGCTGCACATGTACTACAGAATATGAGAACGAGTTGAAAAATTCGATAGGGTTGGAATTCTATTTTTCGCAGCACGGGCAAAGGCCAATAAGAGAACTCACGCTGGACGGATTTTGATTTTCAGTACCTGTAACTTCCAGCTCATTGAGCGGATAGAACCAAATCATTGCCCCAAAGTTGAGGAATAACGACCAGAACACATAGCCCGTCACCACGCCACAAATCCACAGCGCCATCCTGATTGGCTCTTCCAAGCACGCAACGCAACCAATCCTTAGTGTACGCCGGCCCAAATAGTCTAGAAAACGACAAGCTCGGTCTACTGTTACAGTCTACTGTTCAACCAAAGCTCTTCATAAATGATACTGTACAACAGGTAATTTTCGGACGCACTTCATTTTCGGACAGAAGGGGGGTCGACTGCTTCGGACCCATTAATTTTCGGACGCAAAGGTCTGGCAGTTGCCGTACGACGGCAACCGTACTGCTATTAGAAGCTGTACGTACGTACGTACGTATGTATGTACGGTACTGCGTACGTAACGTATGTACGCACGTCTGTATGTATGTATGGTCCGCAAGGAAGCAGGTGTGCAGGTAGATACCGCTAAAATAATTGTCGAGCTTTTGTTTATGCTCAATCGTGTACCATAAGCAGTAGTAGATAGATATCAGTAAAGATACACTGTGTTGATTTGCAAAAAAAATTATTTAGCATACAATAAGTTCGGACCCATTAAATTTCGGACGCTATTTGTCTGGTCCAAAGTCCGAAAATTAAGTGAGTCCGAAAATTACCTGTTGTACAGTAGCTGGATCAGGTGGGAAGGTCATCTGGGTGCGCTTTCGAGTTGCATCCACGACATAAATTACGTACGACAAAACCCCCAGTGACCCTCTACTTTATGCATTCACATGGAACAAAACTGAGAAATGAACGTGAACGATAAGCCAAATGAACGGCCCAGGCAACCAACCTTTCACACCGATCAACAGCAATGAAGAAAGCCAATAATAACTTTACTGATAGATAATCAGAAGCGAAATAAATAAATAACAAATATCAGTCTTCGTCAGAGAGCAACTCGTTATCAGACAGGTCAAAGCCCAACACATCCATGTAATTCTTCTTCGGAATTTGCACGACAGGAGGCGGCAAAGTTTCCGCCTTTTGCTTCTCAGTCGCGCTTGCAACCTCATCCTTCCCAGTTGACCCAGAAGAGACAGACGTCTCTTTTCCTTTCGCTTCAGCCGATTCAGACGCCACTGGCTTCTCTGTATCTTCGACCAATCTTGAATCGGAAAAGAACACCTTCGACCTTCTCTGCTGTTTTTGTCGCACAGGAGGCGGCGGCGGCATCAAAAGCGGCGGCTTAACCCCTTCTGGTCGCATCCATCTAACACCTCCTCGACCACAGGGCAGGTTAACACCTCCCCTACGCGGCGGCATTCTCATTCCCCGATTTCCTCGCCATTGGGCAACGGGCATAAAATGCATCATCACTCCGCGACCCATCATCATAACCCTTCCTCCCCTACCACCAGCTCCTAATCTTCCTCTGGCGGGCGGGTTAACCGATCCTCTCCTCGTCGCGAAGCTCCTTGCACCGCCACGATGGCTATTACCACCTCGGCGTAATCCAACACCACGGTAGTTACCTCGGCGGAATCTACCGCCTAGCCGGCCGCCTCTGGCTGCTTGCCCCCGCTGCACATAATGGGCATACACCGACGAAACAAGGTGTCTTTCAGTCGACAGCTTCTTTATCAGCTCGTTTAAGGCGTCCCGATCTACCTGTGGAAACAGATCCGGCACGTTCAATCGATAGGGGGCGACGACGCAAAGGCGAGGAAACTCGACCAGCAGCGATTGGCTCAAATTCTCCCTCAGTGTCTTGTTCAAATCCAGTGCGACAAAGCGCCCACCCAGCGCTGCTCCTGAAGATTTCGTCTCCGCACCTTTTTTCTCCTCTTTCACCGAGGAAATCGGTAGGCGACAGTCTAAGCGCAAGAAAACGTTCAAGTTTTCCAGTTCTGCGAAACAGCTGTGAAAAGCCTGCAACGCCTCCTTGTCTTCAGGGGAGATTTCCAGCAATTTCCGCTTATTTTCCAGCAGAAATTGACTGAGCAAAGCGCACAGACGGAGGCTTTCCGGTATTCGATGAATTCTTATCATACTTTGGCCTCTTCTGCTCAGAAAAGTCAGTTCCAACGTCCAGAAAATCGTATCTGCGTGTGTATTGTATCGGCTTTGATTCTGCAAACTTCGCTCCAATCCGATAGGCTGATAGCGCAGGAAAATCTTTCGACTTTTGCACGCCTGCACAAGGCCTACCCGCTGCCTATGGGGCATTCGCGAAGTAAACTCTACAGCATTCTCTTTCGTCAACCCAGACGCATCGCGTTTCACCGATGGAATTTGCTTGTCGCTGAGCCGTTTGCAGGCGTCCAAAACACGCGCGGCATCGTCCAATAGGCGCGCGTCTTGCTCCACAGCTGATTGGTTGAGATCGGATTTGGGAAGAAAACGGCCGCCTCCTCCGAATTTTAGCTTTTTCCCGTCGCATCCGAACGAAAGTTTGTGCTCTTTGCAGCACTTGAGGCTGCAACTCAGACAGGAGCAGTTGGGGCAGCGATAGCGCCATCTTACGGCAGCGCAAATATCGCAGAGCGTAGCCATTTTGGTGCCGAGATCCGTCTGAATTACCGCCTCCTCCAATTCGCCTTCTTCCACATCAGAATCAGAGGATTCGATCTTGATTGGCGAAAATTCTTGGCTCATTTCGTCTCTAGTCCAAGCATATCGCGAAAGGAAAGTTGTCCGAGCGTGTAAACGCGATGCTTGTG
>JASAMW010003531.1:0-16787 GCA_030247985.1 Epsilonema sp. ZAB3_2
TGCAACAGGTAATGCGAGTGTATGCTGAGGTATCAGCGGTGTTCTCCCTTTGTCTTGCCCTGACGTTTGGTTGCGTTGTTTATTTCGCTGCTAACAATATTTTATTCGTGTTTGGTGAGCATGACGTTTTGATATGCACAGCTACCGTGTGGCTTCCATGGCTTCGAAGTTGTTGTCGGCAGTCTTCTCCTCATCTGGCTGGCTCATCTGGATCCGAATCGGTCTTGAGTGAAGACGAGTACTGTACGTTCGTAAGAAAATCGTATCAAGAATTCGTACGTTCAGTGGGTTTATGTATCAAGTCGTAGGTATTGAGTGCTACCGTTATTATCCATTATTTACCGCTGTACACCACTGGGAAACCCAAAAACCCACATGTTGCATTGACTTCTTTGACCAGGTTCAGCTTTTTTCTCTCAATTTTTTGCTTTTATTCATTGCCCTGAAGGCGCTTTTAGGCCTGACTTTTGTAATTACTTTTTTGACCAGGTTCAGTTTTTTCCTATCCCTATAACGAGGATGGTCTCGCATGGGAATGAAATCCTGAGCTTTGGTTCCTTAGCAGTTCGTGCAAGCCTCGTGCACGAACTGTTGAGGAATTTTGCGGAATTTGTGCAGAATTCCTTTGAAAAATAGGAGGAATAAAATTTGCCACTATGGGATTTTTTTTCTTGACCACATAGCTTTAGTCGGATTTCGTTGAGATAGGGTGCGCAAATTTTATTCCTTAACCCACACTTTGCCCATTTTGATCCGATAGAAGTGTCTGGTCATTTTTGATTTGACCAAATTTTTTTCCTTAGCTGGGTGTTTGGTTAGTTGGAGAAAATTCCTTATTAGTTGGAGGAAACTCCTTTACAATTTTCGTGTTAGGGACAGTTTTCCTCAGAGTATTTTCTTAAGGATTATCGACTCCTTTACCGTCATAGGTAAAGGATGTTTCTTCTCAAGTAGTAGTTGACAAAGGATTTTTAACTCCTTAGCGAAATATCTCGGAGGAATAGATTCCCTATACCCATGTTTTCAAAGGAATGAAATCCATTTGTAAATAATTTGGCATAAGGATCGATACTCCTTAACGTGGAAAACCTATGAAGGAAAGTCCTTTGCTAAAAATTTTTTATCTAAAAAATTTTTATCTTCAGGTGATTTTTTTTAAAAATACAGTTCCTTAGGATTGATTTCAATAGTGGTACAAAGAAATTGTCAAAGGAAAATTTTCTTTTGCTGAGTTGCGCTAAGGAACGGCTTGCGCAAATTTTATTCCGGAACTTTTAGGTTCAATCAAAAACACGAACTGCTAAGGAAAAATGTTACATCTACCTAAGGAATTCTATTCCTTCAAAACGCACATATGCGTAAAATCTCAGTTATAGGGCTATCAATTTTTTTACCGTTATTCATTGCCCTGAAGGCGCTTTTAGGCCTGACTTTTGTATTGGCTTCTTTGACCAGGTTCAGTTTTTTCCTATCAATTTTTTACTTCTATTCATTTGCCCTGAAGGCGCTTTTAGGCCTGATTTTTGTGTTGGCTTCTTTGACCAGGTTCAGCTTTTTCCTATCATTTTTTACTTTTATTCATTGCCCTGAAAGCGAAGCTGTCCACGCGCGCGCACCATACTTTGCGCGCAGCGCCAGTAGTTCTTTGACCAGGTTCCAGCTTTTTTCTATCAATTTGTTACTTTTATTCATTTCCCTGAAGGCGCTTTTAGGCCTAACTTTTGTATTGACTTCTTTGACCAGGTTCAGCTTTTTCCTATCAATTGTTACTTCTATTCATTGCCCTGAAGGCGCTTTAGGCCTCACTTTTGTATTGGCTTCTTTGCCAGGTTCAGTTTTTTTCCTATCAATTTTTTACTTTTATTCATTGCCCTGAAGTCACTTTTTAGGCATAATTGCCTGCAAGGCGCTTTTAGGCCTGACTTTTGTTTGGCTTCTTTGACCAGGTTCAGTTTTTCCCTACCAATTTTTTTCTTTTATTCATTGCCCTGAAGGCACTTTTAGGCCTGATTGGCCTGCAAGGCGCTCTTAGGCCTGACTTTGAATGAGTGAAAGTCTTTATTCAACAAGCGGATGAAAAAAAGAGAACACACCAATCCATAGCAGCAGAATGAACTGCAGACTACACAACATTGTACAGATATGTTGACACTAGTGTTGTTCAACAGTAAAGTACTTTACCGTTTACCGCGGTACTCTCATCAATTTGGTCGGCGGTACAGTACTTTTTACCGTCCTAAGCCGGCGGTAAAATTTTGGCGGTACTTTTTACCGCTACCTTGCTTGAAGGTACCGTCGAAAAAGTAAAACGGTAAAAAAGTACCGTTTTACCGCACCGTGGCACCAAAACAGATGGTACTTTTTACTTTACCGTTTTACCGCGGTACTTTCTACCGCGGTACAGCATATGACATCGGCACTTCGGCAGCATAGCAATATGTGAATCGCTGGGTTATGGTAGTGCACACATTTTTCTTGAAACAGCTCCAGATTTACGAATAAGCAGGCTGAAAAACGAATTATTCTCCACAGATTTGATCAAGAGTACATAGAACAAAAGTATCAGCCTAAAAATACCAAGCTCATAGAAAGCAAAGCCAAACTCAATAGAAAAGGCATAAAGTATTGAAAACACCAGCCAAAAATTTTTACTGTATTTTTACCGTTTTACCGCCAGATGATCCAAGAAAGTACCGCGGTAACGATTTCTGGACGGTAAAATTACCGCGCGGTAATTTTACCGTCCAGTACTCGCGGTAATTTTACCTTACCTTACCGTTTTAGTACTTTTGAAAAGTTGACAACACTAGTTGACACATAATATACAGCATATTAGTAGTGCCACAGAACAAGCTGTACCGACCTTTGGTGGAGATATGTCAAACAAACACCAGCAGCACAAAATTGTGTACACAGTACAGTATTAGACAATACGACGTGGCAGAGTTAGAATTTGTAAACTCGGAGGAGGCGCTCAATTTCTGAGTGTTTTTCGAGGGATGCAGACTTTTGTTTGGCTTCTTTGACCAGGTTCGGCTTTCCTATCAAGATTTTTTACTTTTATTCATTGGCCTGGAAGGCGGCGGTTTTAGGCCTGTTTTCACAGTTGTCCACGCGAGCGCCATACTTTGCACGCGATGCATAATATACTGCCTACGTTTTTTAACCTGTCCACTTGTAACACAAAAGGATATAGTAATAGTAATCAAACCACTTGTCCACCGACAACTTCGTTAAGTACGCCTACGCAATACCTAATTTCCCTCTATTCATGAAACTGTCTGCCAGTACATGTTGTAAGTAATCTCAACCACTTCTTACAGTATCTTCGACTTTGCTTGTGCTACCTTATTAAACTTTTGCCGACTTCTTGTCATCTGTGACGCTTGAAAGGCGTGTTTGTTAGGCCTGGCTTTTTACACCTAAAAAACTGTTATGTTCAACACATTTCTACTTATGTACCATATGAAAAAAATTATATTACCACTAATATATTGTATCTTCCACCATTTTCCCAAAATCACGACACCATGCTAATACGCAATCTCTTTCATCAAACGCCATTTCATCCTATCCATAAATAAAAGCTACTCCGAGGGGCGAACAAGTTCCCCCCTGGGAACTTGCCTTACGCACAAGCTAGCTTCTCCGCGGGGCACACAAGTTCCCCACGGGAACTTGCCTTACGCATACAAACAATCAAGCATTCCATAAAATAATCAAAATTAACAAAAACAAAAAAACAAAATTATACAAATGGGGCACACTAATTCTTCATCGCAACCTACAACACACAATACCCAAACAAATTTATCAATATCAAATACGTATGAACACTCCACACAAAAATAAAACTCACCTCTCTTTTCCAGGGGCTTGTTTGATTTGGAAATCCCGCTGAAAATTAGCCGTGGAGGTGTTGACAGATTCTTTCAGGATGTCTTCGTTGGCGAGTTATTTTTTGTGTGGTGTTAGTTAGTGCAGATCCGTACTGTAGCCGAGTAAAGTTTACTCGTTTTTACTCAGGTATCAAAACTTCCGAGTAAATTTACTCGGTTTTACTCGGTTCGGCTGTGAGCCGGGTGCCCACCAGTGGTGGTTACACTGGTTGGTTACATACATAGTGGTTGGTTTAGGATTACGTATCATACATTTCTTCTTCTCGTCATCGTTTCGGAACGTCAGAAGCAAATTATCAAATCATGCACAATTATATTATTATGAACGGAAAGCGCAAGCTTGCTATGTATGTTTAGGGTAGCTTATTCACAGTCATTCTTTCCTACTCTGTGCAATGTGCATGTGTCACAAATATCATTTTGCGATGCTCTTTTCTACCAATTGACGCTTGCGTCACCACAGTTACTCACTGAAACTCACAGTCATGCTATTTTCTTTGTGATTTTTAATGTCTTGTGCTCTCATGCGTCTCACTTTCTCATCCCACGACATTTTGATAGTGGTAAAGACAACGCCCAGTATAGTTGAAGTTTGATCGGTGTCGATAAGCTGATTATTATTTGGTAGTCAACGACCACTCAAAAGTCTTCGCTCAAGTGGTAACCGGAGTACCGGACCCCGGACTCAGAGGCAATTTTACGCAGACACGCGCGACGTACAGAAGAAGCAGCAACGAGCACCATGCTCTCCGGTTTGTTCACGTTCTGTATCACAGTGATGCTCTGTGGCGGTGGTGTGTCATTGGCTACGCCTTACCTGCAGCCGTTAGGCTACGATACATTAAGATTCAGGGCGATCCCATGGAATAATCGAGTTCTAGAAGTTTTCGCACCCTGGATCGGCACTCTTCCCGATAACGCGTAAGCAAAAACAAGAACCGGCATGCACATTGCAAAAATGTACCCAAATATGCAAAACACTGTTATTCCAACGTCAGCGCGCACTACGTACGTACAAATAAGGTACGGCCGTAATGGGTCGTTGTGATGTTTGTGCGGAAACGCTGCACCTACGATGTAAGGTAATTACAGTAGTATTCCCCCACCTGATTATCATAGTATTACAATACTATTGTCCTATCCCTATGTCCGGTGTCAAACTGGTGTTGGTAAATTTTTAGTGGAGTTTTCCTGATTCAAGACGGTGGTGTTCTTTTGAAGGCTTCCGATATTCCTGTCAATGAGTTGAGAGATAACTGCCAGCCACCATCTAAGAATAGTCTCTGCTTTTTGCATTTCTTCACCATCCAATAGGGCTGAGACGTCTCAAGGTATTGTTCTTGTAATGTCTGTAATTCTATTCATGCCATACTTAGCCCGCAGTTGTTTTGTTACGTTTCGCGGATAGATACTAGATATATCATAATGCACGGCCGTCTGAATATTTTTCGAAGCTCAGACGTCTATGCAAAATTTTCCACGCTGTCCATGGCTTTTGTACTTTGATTATTTTGATTTCCACAACAGTACAACATTACCGGGTACCGTATTTATCGGTCTTTTACAATTTAGCTGAAAATTAAAATGCGGGATGGGTCATTCATGGAATCGAAGGAGACAACAATGCGAATTTGTAAGCAGAACCCAGCCGGTTCTATTTTTAAATTAACATCAGCATGGTTTTCTAAACACAATTAAACCAAACGCAAATAATTAATTGGGAGGAGGGGAATCAGGGAATCTCTGCCAGAGGTGATTCCTTTTGTTTTACACCACGTAGTGCTATGTATTGTACGATAGTACGTTTTTCCCACAAGCAGAATATCCATATAATTTTACTATTAGATAATGCAGGTAGGTAATGAATGGATGATTTGGACATGGATGTTCCGCGGTTGTTGTTTCCGCCAGTACAGCACTAATTACCTATTGTGGCGTTCATTTAGATTGGCCGAGAGCTGACGCATACGCTTTGTCCGAGGAGTTCGGTACAGTAGGTAGGCTACAGCGCAGATACATCGTCTTCATGGCTGACAATGGCAGACCGGATGCACTAGAGTAAGAAAATAGAGAAAGCTAATGGCGGCAGGGATTTGTGCGTTTGGGGCTATGTCGTTATCCCATTGTCGAGGAAAACTTTTTGCCTGACACGCCAATTTTCCATGCAATTTTTATGCTATTTATATTGCACATAATGTATGCACGTACCTTTCCTGCGCTTGCAGTCTAACAGTGAGGAATCGTGCCGGAAATGTGCAAGACACTACCCTGGCATCCTGTGACCAGGTAGATCTGTCAAGTTGGGAGAGAATATATGGTAGCCGATTTCCACCGTCACGATTTGAACCGGTCTGTTACAATGTACCTCTGCTTGGAGCTATCCAAGTTGAGGTGAGAAGATCTTGGCCGCGCATAAAGTTATGTATTGTAGCATGATAATATGATTGTGTGGGGCCCATGAAACCCGCTATAAGAAGTGGGAAGAAGAATGTCCTTGTTTTGTCTAATCCTCGCGATATACTTTTGTTTTTCTTTCTTTCCGCTACTTTCTATCTGGCATACATGCGAAACATAAACGTCTATTGGTAGGTTGGTACGCGAGGTTTCGTTCGACACAAAACATGGACATCCTCCTTCCCGCTTTCTACAGTGGATTTCTGAGACCATACTGCAATGTACAGTGTGTTTCGTATTTTTGGGTGTAGGCCTACAGTATATCACCAATTCCCCAATTGGCAAGTATGTACGTATTAATATTAATATACCTACTGTACTAGGTGTGTAGAGTAGCTAACTACCTGACCTGAACCTAAAAAATTTGGTTGAAATTTGTGCATAGTTCAGAAGTTATAAGCATTTTAGAGGTGACATCTTACGCTAAGCACCCGGTATAACCCCACCAGACTCTCAATTTTTATATAGCTTCCGGGACTCTACAGATAGGCCTTCACCCAAAAATACGGAATATAAAAACAACACAGCAGTGCAAATCAAAGTGTTGATGATTTTTGCAGTTGACATTTTTTGGTGCTGTTGTGGCTCAGCTTCCAGCGAGAGGAAACCCTCGGCGTGGTAAACTTGATAATATTTGAACTTGATATCAATTTTAATACAGAAGATACTGTATATGAGGCTGACTAGGTTATTCATATTCATCACCGGTCACGAAGGAGAAAATGTAGACATTAGATGACACTGAAATCCTGAGAAAATAGTTTACATCCCCCCTGTTTATAGACAGTTTGAAAAAATCCGGGCGCTGTCTATGCGCCGCGTGCTAGTGCGGCGCGTGCGCGTAGACAGTTGCGAAATGCGCGCCAAATTCTAGTCCGCTTCTTTCGCAACTGTCTACGCTCGCGTGCCGCACTTTGCACGCCGCGCATAGACAGCGCCCGGATATTTTCGAACTGTCTATAAACAGGGGGGGGGGGGGGGGGGTTGTAAATATTTTATCAGGATTTCATGGGACATGAAGCCTTAGTTTTGTCTCTATATGTATATACTGGTCATTGTGACGAATATGAAGAAAATATAATAATTTGTCTGGCAACAACAGTAATCCAGCAGCAGTTCATCAGGCGAAGAGGCGTTGCGATTGCACCAAAAATCACTGGGTTGCAAGTTGCAGCCGAACTGCTGCGAGCAGCATCCAATGCAGCAGTTGGAGAGTAGGGGCCAATGGCAGGCTTGTTCGTTTGAGCTTCACCTGCAAGCATAAAATGAAAACGTTTCTGTACTGTACGTACTTACTGTGGTAGCGCATCGGATGGTTAGTCAGATAGCGAACCGAACAGGTTCCGGGTTCGATTCCTGTCTTTTCCCCAAATTCAATATTTTCTTATTCTTTTTCTCTTTACCGTAATATTTTGTGATGATCAGGAAGATCAGAAAAGATTTGTGTGCCGTGGTACTAAGCTCGGTTGATTAAAGTAGCGCTAGCACTAATTATCCTATACAGTGAATATCTCGCCAACGATGACATCCTGAAAGAATCTGTCAACAACGCCACGGCTAATTTTCAGCGGGATTTCCAAATCAAAAAGCCGTTTGCTTCTTTCTGCTCTCAGTGGCCAGATATCGCCAAATTCCTTATGTACTGAAATCGCCAATATGGGCGTCGACCAAATACGCATAACTAAACTGCGCATAACACGAAACAGCGCGCCCCTCAACGCCCGATGGCTACGAACGAAGCACGACAAGAAAAATTTCATTTTTTTGCGATTTCTTTTGCCATATTTAGCGTTCTAGATTCTCAAAGAAGCTTTCATGACAACACTATTGTTGCGCTAACGATAAGCACAGTTTAGTTTTGCTTGCGTATCCCGTAAACTGTAGCATTGGACATTTTTGTCCATTTTTCCAATTGAAAACTTCAAAGTGCAATCCATTAATTTTGACTATTTCGACCTGTTTTTACAGTCGTAGTACTCAGTTTTTTTGAATGCTTCATGGGAGTTTTCTCAGTTTTTCTGACCAATTCATTTTGAAGGTTCCCAATTGTAATAGTGATTTGTGAATTCATTTTTGGAGGCTTCATTCATACCTATGAAACGTGGACGTCAAGTGCGGACAGAAGATTGTGTCAACTTGAATATTGAACTTTAACAAATCATAAAAGTTGACTATTTCGCCATTACGAAAGGAATAGATATTCAAATTTTGACTATAGTACAAATTATAATTCTAGGACCCATGTATTATTTATCTCGAGAACTACGCGACGTAGAGCAAAGCGGTCAAAACTTCCACGGATAACTTTAGCTCGCCTCTCCAATAAAAAAAACCGTTTGATTCTATCTGCTCTCAGTGTCGAGATCTCGCCAAATTCCTTCAGCACTGAAATCGTGTCACCTTTCGGCAGACGCTAAACCACGCAAACCACGACACCCTACGACCCTGTACGCCCGATGCGCATTTTCATCGTCTTCATCACGTATGCTTATTTCTGCCATTTTGATTTTTCGGGAGTTTGCGAGGTTTAGAATTGCCCAATGGTCCACGCCCGATTTGGCGATTTTAGTACTGAAGAAATTTGGCGAGATCTCGACACACAGAGCAGCTGGAGACAAACGGTTTTTTTTATTGGAGAGGCGAGCTAAAGTTATCCGTGGAAGTTTGACCGCTTTGCTCTACGTCGCGTAGTTCTCAAGATAAATAATACATGGGTCCTAGAATTATAATTTGTACTTTAGTTCAAAATTGTACAAATGAAACATTCAAAATGTCCTAGTCACTACCCCCGCTTGATTGAAATTGATGAATTCGTCAAAATCAAGACGTGAAACTGTCAAAGCCAAAATTGAATAGTTCAACGTGCGACGATTTACGGGGTATTTGGTCGACGCCGATTTCGAGTACATAAGGAAATCAGCGAGATCTCGACACTGAGAACAGCTAGAAGCAAACGGCTTTTTGATTTGGAAATCCCACTGAAAATATCAGTGATGTTAACTCGGACTTTTTGAAAAGAGTAAAGTAAAGTAAAATTACTCAGCAGTGTAGGGTTCCGAGTAAAGTTGAGTAAATTTACTAGCTCATAGCCTAACCGAGTAAAGTAAAGCATAAATGGCAGAGTTACTCGAGTAAAATTTATACGTACACATGACCTGTAATAATCGCAATACCAGCTTGCCACACCATTCATCATGTCAAAAATTGACCTTCCAATGCAAATGGGCATCAGACGCTGTTGGAGTTGCATAAATTTACGGTGAACTTTTGCCATTCAGATCGCTTGGATTCTTCGGCTTCGTTCATTAAGCATTTTATGCATGAATGTATACGCCTATGCATGTGTTTACTCGAGTAAATTTACTCGAGTAAGTACTGAGAGGACATGGACATTTTACTCGAGTAAAAATTTTACTTACTCGGCGAGTGGCAAATTTACTCGAGTAACCTGTCATATGACTGAGTAAAAGTAAAGTCGAGTAAGGGAATTTTGCACCGAGTAAAGTAAAGTAAAGTTACTTAGCCCAAAATCAGCTGAGTAACTCGAGTAAAGTAACTTTAATTTTTACTCTGACATCACTGGAAAATATTAGCCGTGGCGTTGTTGACAGATTCTTTCGGGATGTCTTCGTTACTTGGCGAGATATATTCACTGTATGACAATTAGTGCTAGGCGCTACTGTAGTTAAACGCGCGAAAACGTTCCTTCCTGGTTCGATTCCTGCCTTTGTCATATTCAATTTTCTTAATCTTTTCTCTCTTTTACCGTAATATTTTGTCGCGATCAGAAATATCACCGCCCTTTTCCTACATCTCGCGGTGGTGACTTGCACGGCACATTGGTCCCAGTGTCCCTTGGGCGGGCGTCGATTACTGTGCCAATAGTTTGCGTTCTCGAACATCACCACCGAAGCCGCCATGCGTAGTTTAGTCCAAACGCCGTAAATCAGATCGTCGCTGAATGTGGACGAGTGAAGTTGTCGAAATTTTCGTCGTTTTCTGACGGCGCGCTTGATTTCCGCGAATAGGGCGTCGTTTGGACAGGTGTCTAGAAAAATATACTTATTAACTAATATGGTGTAAAATTGAAGCACCAACGTACAGATACATTACCAACGTTTGCAACCAATGCATACACATACTGTGCAGTGTGCATGTGCACATGGGCTGTCCTAGCTTCTGAATATTGGCTTTTGTAAGCCAGGCCTTGCTGTTCTCATGGGCTTTGGGTTTTGACATTTTAGCTAACGACTGGGCTTAAGCTCTCAAGTGTGGCCCGCACTTGGGCTTTCAGCTTTTATGGAATGTTAGTCTGTTAGTCGCTACACCACAACTATGTACGCTTACCGTTTTCCTGTAATGTTTCCAACTTGCTAACCCTCAACACCGCTCCATCCGTTGGCAGCTTTGGGCAGGTAGAAAAGCATGGCAGCGACGACCAACAAAGCATTAGCAGTGAAAATAGTTGACGCTGTTGCATCTCTTCTCAAATTGAAGTTTCATACAGCAGTGATAATCATTTTTCAATGGAGATAAAATTTTATGTACACCGACTCCATGCGTTCGCTTTTTTCAGTAATAACCTCACCATCGTCAAGGAATAAATATTGTGAAGCATGAAACAAAGCATGAAAGCTTCGACTTGATTGCCTGTCTGTCCTGAAATTGAATGCCTTGTTTTATTACGTGCGGGTCGTACGTACGTACGTTCTGCACATACATAATGAAGGTACGTACACATACACACCCTCACAAGGCAAAACAAAAGGGCGCAAAGGGATCAAAAGATTACGAATTATTGGCACATTTCTGCTTGTCCCTACATACAGTACGCATGTGTACGTACGTAGGCCTGCTTCACATGCCATAAAGCGAGGGCAATACATACGAAAGGCCAATAATTGAGAGAGGTGTTTTAGGTACAGATCCGCTAGGGATGAATGATAGCAACGATTTCCATGGGTAGAAAGAGAAAGCGAATGGGTTCTCAGATAAGAAATCACGCGCCAAAGTTGGCGAAGCTAATTTTCCATAGGCTACCGTAGCCGTTCTAAACCGAAATACGTACGTACCTACACGGCTTGCTTGCACACAGGATTTGGCAGTATTCCTAGCATATTCAAACACATGTGGTATCGAAACAAATGCCATTCAAGTGCTTCCAAACAAAGGCAGCACATACGTTACCTTTCCATACGAGGCTACACTACAGGAACAAAGCTTCATGTCACAAATTACTGAGGTGTGATAATTAGAAAACAATGCCGCCGCTTCATACAACTTCATCGATTTGCACAAAAGTCAGCCATGAAGGCGCCACAACTATTCATCTCTTGTTTGCATTTTGTACCTGAACCTGTGCTGGTAAAAGCCAAAATAAGGATATCGGTACTGTACGTAAGTTAGTAATAATTAGAAAGCGAAAGAAAACAACACAGTAAGGAGAGCATCTTGCGAAAAACTTGCTCGAAGATTGTTTCCAAACTTGGACCCCTGTAGATTTCTTGAAAGCTTCAAGTACCGTATTTTTGGGTGTATAGCCCCGGGGCTATACAAAAATCGAGAGGTCTGATGGGGGGTTATACACTGGGGGGGATATACAATGGGGGGATATACACTGGGCAAAATTTATGTTTTTGAGAGGTGTGTAGAGGCATGTTTTTGAGGTCAAAAGTATGTGTTTTAGGGCATATTCGCGGTCAAAACAGGGTTATTTTAGTACAAGACATGCTCAGCTAAGCTTATAGGCATAGTAGCTTGGTGTAGGAGTAGCTATAGCTAGCTTATGACCAGCTTACATAGGGAGGCGAGGTACCTTCCAGTGGATGGGGGGTTATACACCAGGGGGGATATACAATGGGGGGGATATACACCCAAAAATACGGTACGTAGCTACCTAGCTCGAATAAACAATATACTAAAACTACGACTAAAAGCAACTTGCTTGCAGAGGAAAAAGAGATTCCAGCTCTCCTCAATTGCATAGCATCTCACATCCTATCCTACGTAGCTACCGTAGGCCTAGCGAAATAAAAAGAAAATAAAGAAGACCCACCCAACTTTGCAAAAGGGTTTTCTACGAGTGTGGCATGTATCTTTCTTCAATTTCTAATGATGACAGCGTGCGGACAAATTTGCTGGCACAAATCTCAAGGGAAAATCCCGTTTTCTTTCTATCCAACGGATATGATGAATTGGTGTCGAGTTGAGAGAATGCACACTCTAAAATGAATTCAGCGAGTTTTGACAGCATAAGCCATAATTGCCAAGTTCGTGCGAAACTGATCAACTTTTATAGAGCGCAGAATTACAGCAAAACATATAATAAATAAGGCTGATCATTTTTAGTGAGCACAGCACAAAATCATCCATTTTTTTTCATTCTTTCAAGTCACTTGATCTTTTACTCGACTTTCATGCTCAATCATTATCGCAGGAATTGCCATCTCGATTTTTCAGACGCTATATGGTATGATAATATGAACCCCAAAATCGCACTGTGACCGCATGTACACAAACAACAGTAAACTCTATCTCGAGCAAAGCTAACAGTATCTAATCTACCATACATCACACGCCAGGTAAAGAAAAAACTCTTAACAACACCCCACATTGAAAAATTCCCCCTAAATCAACAACTTTTCTTCACACGTACTGTACGTACCGTTATCGAACGCTATCAAATATCATTTGCGTCTCCATTCTTCGCCCTTCTTTTCCTCATAAACAGAAAACTTTCCTTCTATGGCACCACGCATTTCAGACAGAACTGTTTCCATCCCTTCGTCCTATTCCTCTTCCTCGCCCCGGTTTCTTAATTTCCCCGCTAGGTGGCGGCAGGCCAGGCGGTGGGTTAACCCCTACCGTATTTTGGGGCGCCACAGCCGGTCGAGTAACCCATACCGTACTCTGAGGCGCCACAGCCGGTGGTCGTATGGACATAAGTGACGGAATCTGTCCTGTCGGTGTGTTAAGAGGCGGGAACATGCTCATGTCCAAATGATGACCAGGAGGCAGGCAGAGTAGGCCAGGCGGTAGCTGTTGACCCGCTTGTCCCCCCGCTACCATCTGGTGCGGCGATTGACGGGGCGCAAGGTGTGGCGGGGTCAACCGGACCGAACCCATGTAGAGAGGCGGAGGAGTCGACCAGGATTCAGGATTCAGTCGACCAGGATTCTTCTGCGGTTGAGGGCTGAAAATAGTAGAATTGTACAGTATGGCGCACTGTACTATTGACTACTTGCGCTACTCTTGAGGGTGGCCGCGAGTTGGGCCTGCGGTGGCATCCGCATCATCATTCGACAAGAAACAACGTCGACGACTACCTCAATCAAACCGATCTAAGCTTACACCAAATACTGCGAAGTCACCCCTCGAAAGCATCCAAAAGTCACAGCGCAAGCAACTAAATAGGTACATACTAAAGTCGTCCCAGCCGCGTTCTGCCGTGTGTTATAAATATCTCCGGATCCAGCTATCATAGAGCAAAGCGGTTAGAAATCTCTCGATAACTTTTAGCGGGATTTAAAATAAAAAAAAACCACAAGCATCATGTGCCCCTGTGTCGAGAAATCGCCAAATTCCTTAAGTATGAAAAATGTCCACTTTTTTCGATTATTCAACATAAACGAACAATGCCGCCAAACTTTTTCATTAAGAGTAGCCTATCCTATGTAAAATTTGGTGTAGATTTCAAAAACAGTATCGGTGTTTCAAAAAAATTTAACCCCTACCCAAAAATTGTCAAAAATATACAAATTTTGCAAAATTATATACTAGGGGTTAAATTTTTTGAAACACCGATACTATTTTTGAAATCTACACCAAACTTTACATAGGGTAGGCTACTTTTAATAAAAAAGTTTTTGCGGCATTGTTCATTTATGTGGAATAATCGGAAAAAGTGTACCTTTTTAGTACATTTTTCATACTTAAGGAATTTGGCGATTTCTCGACACAGAGGGCTCGTAGACGCATGCGGTTTTTTTTTATTTTCAATCCCGCTAAAAGTTATCGAGAGATTTTTAACCGCTTTGCTCTACGATGGCTGGATCCGGAGATATTTATAACACACGGCAGAACGCGGCTGGGACGACTTTAGAGATGGGTCGAGACTGGATTGTTGCTGAAAACGAGACAGAGACCGAGACTTAGAATTTTTTCCGAGACAGAGACTAGGGAATTTTGCCGAGACCGAGACCGAGATCGAGACTACGTATTGGTATGAAAACTTATGGCATTTCGTTTTCATTTTTTCCGATGGTCGTTTTCTATAAAAATAATAATGGCAAAAACAGTGGTGAATAGGTATTTGACTTCTATTTGCTACTTTAAATGGCTAAAGTCGCCCTGCGGGAGAAATTTTTTCACAGATAGGCAGCTAAAATCTCAGCGGAAATACATGAAATTGCTTTGTAAAATTACGATTTCAATCTAGTCTCGGTCTCGCCTAAAATAGGCCCTAAAAGTTGCGAGACTGAGACCGAGAAATTCTAAAGTCGAGACCGAGACCGCCAAAAATGACCGAGATTTCCGAGACCGAGACCGAGAGTCTCGGCCCATCTCTAGTACATACATACCTACATAGGTAGTAGGGTACTGTGGGGCAAACCCGGCAAAGAGGTAAACCCGGTCACCCAAGCTCCTATATATCTTTATTTTGCCGCAAACATGCGAATACGTACAATGACAAAATCAACATGGTGCGGCAAGGATCACCCATGCACATAAGCGAGCAAGAATACGGGTTATCCCACTTTACATGTTTATAATATCATATGTACATAAGACGCTTGTACATAGTGGATCATATCGCTTATACGTAAAAGTACGTAAATACATAAACTATCGGCGGAGAAAACTTGCAAGGAGATCCGATGAGACAAGGCCAAATAGCGGTCAACAGTCATAAAAGGGAATGGAACTGGGAAAGAGCGGGAACCTGAGCTGCACCCCCGCGAACAGCGGACTCATTCCACAATTCCAAGTCATGGAAAACGTTTGAAGGTGGCCTAGAATTGTCAGCTAAGAGGGCTCGGAATTTCCTGATACACGGGAGCAGTGTAGGGTCAAGGTCTGGGATCGCAGCACAGGGAGGTCTGGGGTAGGTACCGTGATTGGCCGCAACGTGGGGATGGAGTGTTCAAGCAGGGGAGGTGGCAATGCGTTCCAGGCTCTGATGGCTTGGTACAAGGGAAATAGATATGTGGGGATGGCCTACCTAAGCCTACCTCATTTGAAAGAGGGGAGGTCAAGAAATCGATTGACATAATATTTTGTCTCAATAGGTCTCTTGGTTGCTGAGATAAACAACCCTAAAGCTTTAGGAGGCAGATTTTCCCATGGCCGGGATTACCCCACAGTTCCCTTCCTCGCCAGTTCCTATTCCTTCTTTTCACATCTCGCTACTATCCTCTCTCATAGCCGAGTGGTACAACTTCAACTCCCTAACCTACCTCCCTCCCTCCCCCGAGTTCAATTCCTACGTAGGCCTACCTGTTCCTCTTCACTCCTCTGCCTTTTCCTCCTCCTCCTCGTCCTTCCGCTTTCTGTTCCTTCTTCCTTTCCCCTCGCGTCGTCCTTGGTCCAATAAACGGCACTGACGGCGTGATTGCGCTCGTGTCGGGGCACGTACTCCACTTCGTAGGACTCTCCGTTGTTGTCCGCGTCTCCTTCCTGGTAAAAGAAGTAAAGTTTATTCTCCATCCACGTAGGGTAGGGTACCACGGGGTAAACCTGGTCGGTTTTATTGGCGGGATAAAGCCGGCCACCCACGAAGATAGATAGAAGTCTTCCGTACCAGGTGGGCAGGTTTTGGGCTGGTTTACTCCACAGTACGGTACACCGACATAAAAGCTTTTAAGAGTACCATAAAGCTTAGGAAAGCTTAGCTAAGTCTTATGGTACTCCTAATGGTGTGATATTATTATTTCTGGTTTTATTTTTGCTGTGTGGGTACACTGTGGGGGTAAAGCCGGCAGTAATTAAAGAAAAAACGCGGTCAGTCATATGAAAAGAGCGGCCGATTTTCCCCACAGCCCACAGTACCCTCCTACATTCTGTACGTACGCATACACAAGTACGTGTATAAGATTATTATATCAAAACCAAAAGTGAGCTACATAATCAACGTGCATGCATACCTCCGTAAAAGTTTGCTTGCGATTGCTACGCTTCAGCGGACACAGCTCCACAAAATGGCCCACCCGGTGACAGAGCCGACACTGGCGATCGGTGGGCGGTTCATCTTGCAACTGGCATCGAGAGAAAAGCCATTGCTGCAACAGTCATAATAATAATACAGTATTATATTTGAAGCGGTAGTGTAAGGGGTACTATTTTTAATGGGGGAATAGAATTTGGACCACCCAGCCACTTCGTAGCAAGAGGAAAAGGAGTCCTGTGTCTGACTTCTTCCTCTTTTAGCAAAGCAAA